>VZTE01000631.1:531598-559571 GCA_013397775.1 Eulacestoma nigropectus
AGAAATAAACCCGAGGGGCTTCCCCCCCCCCCCCTTTTTATTTCTTTCCTCTCCCTCGAGTTTGCTGTTTGCTAGGGGTCTTAAACTGTATGTTGAGAGTGCTGTCTCAGTCCACATCGTTTGCATTTTTACAGTCCTTTCTGTTGGGAAGCCCTTCTTGTGAAATGGGTAGGGCTTCCTTCAGTTCTAGAAGATTCTGATATTAAAAATTTGTGTATTGTTGAAATGCTAAGAAGACAAACTCCTCTATGAGGGTTTAAATGCTCAGTTGTGATAATACATAAAAGCTGAAATAAAAAGTTTTATTTAAAACTATAAACATGATTATGACTACTTGCAGGCTCTGAGTATATCAAGACAATGTTTTGTATCTGGTATTTCTCAGAGTCAGCTCTTCCCATTTATGTAGTTGTGCCCCTTTTTTAGTATTCCATCTCTCACTATATTGATTTTTCTTTGGGCAGAAGATGGATATCGTGAAACTTTCATATATTGTAAAATTCATCTGTGCAAAAGACCACTCCAGGTTTTAGAAGGCTGGGAGGGTGCAGAAGGCTTTTGGAGAGTTTGCTGCTCTGAACTGTTCAGAGGTGACCGTGTTAAGTCCGAGTGCCAAACCTGGCAGCCAGACAGCAATTCTGGTTTTATCTATCTAGACTTAGCCAGTGCCTTTAAATAGACATCTTTATCTTGGTAGACCTAAATTATCATTCAGTTCTGCATTGTTTGAAGCATGGTGTAATGAAAATGAATGTGGCAAGTTAAAAACTGAAAGCTGCTGAGTGCTAGTGAGTCCTCCTTGGAGCAGCTTGACACATTATGAGCTTTCAGACTTTTCTGCATAACGAGTGGTGTTGGTACCATGAAATTTTCTGCCGTCCGCTCTAAGGTATTTTGAAATTGTTGCCTGTGCTCTCTTTGCTAATGCCCAAGTTAGAACTGTTTTGCACAGGGAGGTGTTTCCTTGCCTTAAACAGCTGCTGTTGGCAAATTGCTTGGTTTGTGTAATATTTTCTTCTAGTTCGAGGGAAACTGTGACATTATTCCCCCGAACTGGAGAGGAAGTGATTCCAGCCAGACGCATGAGTGTGTTCATTTTTTCTGCCAGTCAGGCGGTTACGGAGTGCTTGGAGATGGTCCAAAAGCTTCACATCCGGGCCTGTCCCACCAGTGGTGCTTATTCCAGCACATCTGTCCTTGGGAGGATGTTGTTTCTCTTCCCTAATCTGGGGCGAGAGAACAGTGCTGGTTGATCAGGAAACCGGTGCCTTCCGGTACCTGCTTGGCTCTTGTGGTGAGCGAGGCTCTTCCAGGTTGAGGCAGTCAGCGCTGTGGTCAAGGGAAAATGCTTTTTAAAAGAAAGCCAAACTTTGATCCAACCAACTGTGCCGTTGCTGAGTCTTCTTCGTCTGGTGATATCTAAATGAACTTGGGAGAAAAAAAAAAACATTCTTGGTGTGTGCATCTCCTTCAGCTCTAAAACTTTTTTATAAATGAGCTGAAGATTTGGGTAGAATTTTCTGACTTTAGGTACCTTGCTGCCTTTAGCCTTAAGGCCTTTTTTACTTTGGAGATTTCTGTTTCCTAAGTCATTGCCAGTTGTTTTTCCCTTTATTATAGATGGTTTCTTTTACCTTGTTGCCTAGTTTGTACTTTGCCCAGAGTTTAAAAAAAAAAAATCCTGTGTTGAGTTACAAAGGTGAAGAGGGTTTCTAGTCCGTTTCTGTATATTTTGCCTTGTAGCCTTTTCTTGTAGTTTACTTACATCTCCACATACTGTGGAAGATACTGTGCTTCTATATTTCATCATTTGAGATGTCTTGTGCATTTTTGTAATCAGCTTGATCTTTCAGAAGTATGTCACTTATCTCTCCATTTCTGTAATGTTTATGGATTCATACTCTGGTTTTCTTGATCCTCTTCTGCTAACTTAATTCCTCCCAGTCTTAATCTTTAAAAGGCTGGGAGCTGGAATAAGAGATGAAGTATGGTACTAAACCCTTTGTTGTTTTGTGAGCCTACAGCAATCTCAGCCAAGGACAAGAATGTTTTGTTATCACATGTTTTTACCTATTAATCTCATGTGCAGAGTTTACAGGCCACAGCGCCTTATCAGCCAGCTGCTTGGGCTGCAGCCCATTGTAAAGGCATATTAAATGCGTGTTATGTGGTGACCCCTGCAAATTTGATTAGTACAGATTAGATTTTGAGCTTTATTAGAGTTTCTGTGCTGTTGACAGCTGCAACTCAGTAATGGGGTGGGGAGACAGAGACTTATATGTGAGAGTAGTTCCTTATCCCGTCAAAAAATTCTGACTAACTGCTTTCATTTTTCTTTTCATTTTTCTTTTCTTTGGAAGAGTAACTGATAGCTTGGTGGAGCAGGGACTTAAGGTCTATTTCCATGACTCCCATGAGTGCTGTAACCCAGTCAGCTACTGGCTGTTTTAGGGAGAAGGGGGCAGTAAGAGGGATGTTGTTGGAAATACTTGATCTTCTTTGTGGCTTCCCTGGAGCTGGGAGATGTTTCATGACAAAAGCTTCATCAAAACTGCAGCATGATTACAAAAAGTTTCAGGTTTGAGAAATCTGGCTTTTCCAGAAAGAGGGGATGTCGTCGGGAAAACATTCAGCAAGCTCAACTGCTGTTTACTGCTTGGCAATTCATGTTGTTCTGGGAGTGTGAGTTTTAGGTCTGTTGTTTCTTTCTCAAATCATAAACAGGTCTTCTTTTAAATACATGGTTATTACTGATTTTTTTTTTTTATTGTGTTTTGGCATGATATCACAGTTATGAGAAACACTTTTGTTCCGTTTAAGCTGCTCTGTGATGATAACCAGTTTCCCTCTTTGATTTATTCTCTCTCCTCCTGAACTGTTTTTCTACTACAACTGGGCAGGCCACGACCTCTGATAGCTGATATGAACTGTTAGCCTGAAAACCATGGTGATGTTTTAGGGCCATAAAAATGTTAAGTGATGGTAATCTGCTAACCTTGGAGAGCAGAACGTGACTTAAAGCCATGGCAGTTGATGGTGGGTTATGTGAAAACAAGTCACGTTGAGGTGATGGCAGGGAGTGCCCTGGCAGTCACCGTGACTCGGCGGCTGCTCTTCCATTGGTCTGGAAGTGAGTCAAGCTTGAGTTCATCATTCCAAGCCCGAACACTTCCTGATACTTGAACCAGCTCTCGGTCAAGGTGATGGGGAATTTTTCTAGTGACTTACGTGCCAGTTTGAACATCTCTGCAGTGCTTTCTTTAAGGATCTGTCACAGTGGTTGTACTAAAATGCCACCAGTTCTTCCCTCACTGTCTCCAGTTCACTCAACCATTCATTGTGTCACGGCTTCTGCATCTTGCACTATTTTGCCTTCACTTATTTCACCACACCTGCTTGCAGATTAAATTCTTCTTAAGATATGAGTGCATCTGGTGGAAACAAAGTTTATTGGGTACATTGAATGTTGCAATGTGTTAGCACTGGGTTATCGTGGAGATCATGAAACCCAGCAAAAGGAAGGTACGATGTGCAATATACTTGGTCTGCAATGCAGATGTGCAGTAGATTGGTATCAAGAAATGTCATGATATCCCTAGAATTGTTCTTTAATATGATTTGGATTTCTGTATTAACCAAAACCCAGCTATCTTAAGGAGAACAAAAAGATTAAAAAATTATGCTTATGTCTTAAATTCGGTTATATGACTTGGATTAAACTGGGTGTCTTGTGTGTATTAATGGTGCTCTTTTATGCACAGGTGTTCAATAGCAAGATAAACTATTTTGAAATGTTGGCTTAATGAAATTAAATCACTGCTGAATGGATGATGCACAGGTGGTGACATAATCCTGAAGTCAGATAACTATGGTGGATCTAAACCTTTAAACTAATAACACGTGAATGCTTTATCTACGATTGTCCTTCTTGGAAATGAGTTTTAAAATAATGTAATGTGGGAAGCCAGGTGTGTTCTGAAGCAGCCAGTGGCAGAAAAACAACTGAAAGGGCCAAAGCAATACTGTTTCTAAAAAGAAACTGTTCCCTACAGGGTGACATTAGCAGGTGTAAGGAAAAGGAATTCTGTGGTTGCCGTTGTCTAAACTGTTAATGAAGGAAAAATTGGCATTTTTGGAGCAGCAATTTCCTCTGTCAGGTGTACTCAATGATATATTAACCCATGAAGAGAAGATGTTTTGAAAATACTGAAAGATGATAAATTACTAAATATGATATATTCTGGCATTGGATTTGCTCCTCATTGATGACATCATATTTGTTCTGTTAGTGATGTTCGTAAGCACCTTACGCACTTGACCTTAAATCTGAAAGTAAAGACGGGTTCTTAATCACGTGTTTGCTCGTGAGTGGACTGACAGGAAGGTGATAAGATGCCCTTAATTTTATTGATGGGACCCTTCCCTTGCCTAAGACAAGCTGTCGAGGGGGTTGCTCCTGTTGCTGGGACCCAGTCGCTGGTTCTGCAGCCAGTGCTGGGGTGAGCGGGCGGCTCTGGGTGCCAGACCAGCCCAGGGCTGGCCTCACTCGGGCTCCCCGGCAGCACTGGCTGTGTCCAGCACTGTGCAGAGTTGGTGTTTTTGGTGCAGTGAACACTTGTGAGGGCCTGGACAGAGGGAGCAGGTCTGGCCACTCACTGTTGCCCACGGCTCTCGTGGCTGATGGCACCTCCATAGTTGATGCTGCCTCAGGACAAGTTGCAGTAACATGTTCCTTTAACCTCACTCATCTGTGCCTGATCCATTTACCATTAAGCAATTAAACCATGCTTTGAGAAATAAGCAAAACTTAATTATTTCCTTGCCTGTTTTTGAAGCCCTGACAGCAGCACATGTTTGATTCTGGAATACCTTTTGTTTGTAGGGGGAAGAGTAAAAACATGGAAACGGAGATGGTTTATTCTGACTGATAATTGCCTGTATTACTTTGAATACACAACAGTGAGTATATATCATGGTGAATTTTCTTTGTAATCAAGATGCATAAGTAGCTAATAATGTGATATTTTCCTCATTTTTTAGGACAAAGAACCTAGAGGAATTATTCCGTTAGAAAATCTTAGTATAAGAGAAGTCGAAGACCCTAGAAAACCAGTAAGACAGTTTCATATTTATTTTCTAAATGAAGACAAGTAAACCATAGGGAACTTAATCATACTGTTAAATTAATTTATTTGTCAGTTGTGTTTTGTTCTTTTAAATTTATTACTTCATTTCTACCCTCCAGAACTGCTTTGAGCTCTACAACCCCAGTCATAAAGGTCAAGTAATTAAAGCGTGTAAAACTGAAGCTGATGGTAGAGTGGTGGAAGGCAACCATGTAGTGTACAGAATATCTGCTCCCACCCCAGAAGAAAAGGAAGAGTGGATTAAATCTATCAAGTGAGTTTAAAGTCTTAAATGTCTTTCAGAAATGAAGTGTAAGCTCTTTTCAGAGTATGATACTAAGAGAATTTGTTGTAACTTGTTTGAAGAACTCTGATGTGGCAATGTCGAGGATTAACAACGAGCTCTGTGGGGTTGATGGATCAAGATACAAATCTCCTGTTACTGTCTGGTCCTAAGGAAATATTGCTGCTAACTCAAATGAGGAAAATACGGATGTATTGTTTTATGCAAATGTAAAGCCTTGTGTGAATTGTCTTTAAATTTAATTTTATTGGATTCTTACTTCACCTAATAATTAACGTCAGTGACACATATCTTAAGCATGTTCAAAGGCAGCTTTAAACTTCCACAGCCTGACTTTATCTTGGAAGGCGTGTAAACAGATCCACATTTAAAAAAAAAAAAAAAATAGTCGAGATGTGGAGGTGTGAACTCTAAACAAATCACAGCTGAATAGCATCTTTTGCTAGAGAAATATTTGTGGTGCTTGGAAGTCAGCCATCCACCTTAGTAAGAATGTGGAGTCATCCACGAGGATGAGAAAACAAAAGTTTCAGTTTTCAAAACCAGGTATTTGTTCACCAAACTGATGTTTCCTTTTTTCTCTTCCAGAGCAAGTATCAGCAGGGATCCCTTTTATGATATGCTGGCAACAAGGAAACGAAGAATTGCAAATAAGAAATAGAACGTGATCAGCAACTTGTAGATCTGCATCAGCCTATAACTGAGAGTACAGTGGAGAGATAGAAGAAATTGGACAAACTAAACGAAGACAACTGTAAATTTTATATATATATATACATACATATATATACATTTTACTATGGCATAAAAACTTGGCAAAACTTTTCAGGGTAAATAGTTACTGGCATATAATTTGAAGTAAGCTTCAAATCCCAGAGAATGATTATATTGGAACTTAACCAACGGAACACATGGAAGCCTTGTTTTCACTTAGATTAGTGAGAACTCCAGTTTACTTGGGCTGGGAGGGAAGGAGTTCAGGGCTAACACTAAAATGTCCTCTACTTGTTACCTGAACACATTTCCCATAGAAGGAGGAGTGATTATAAGACTTAGAGTTCTCACTGAAGTGCAGCACCAACA
Source organism: Eulacestoma nigropectus (assembly GCA_013397775.1). Classification (NCBI taxonomy): domain Eukaryota; kingdom Metazoa; phylum Chordata; class Aves; order Passeriformes; genus Eulacestoma; species Eulacestoma nigropectus. Next base: position 538,112 of record VZTE01000631.1, read on the forward strand.
GTGGAGCATGGCATGATCTGGCACTGCATTTTCCTGTAAGCAGAAACCTCACAATCCCAATGTCAGTTTTCAAGTCATGTGTGTTTCCCAGTAACAGCTGAGCACAGCTTTCATTCAGGATTCCTCTCCTACCTTTATGGAAATAGCTTTTCTTCAGAAACACAGTGAGTGGCAGCTCAGTGGGTACCTCGTGGTGCCAAAGGGTTTGTCAGTGTGCACTGAAACACAGGCAGGGCCCAGCAGCAGAGGTCTGAGCCTGTGGCCATGACACGAAGTACAGATGTGGTGTGGTGTTTGCCAGTTGGCCAAAACTCACTCCTGTCTGCTCATACACTCACAGCAAACACTAGGGTTTAATGACTGGTTTAATCTGCTTTTTATACAGCAACGTCCTTCTTATGTTTGAGATGTTGTAGTTTGATTAACACTAAGTTACTGCTAAAGGAGAGAGATGACAGGGCTTGTGTGATTTTAGGCCTTGCGTGTGAAAACAACCCCAAATAATTTCACGTGCATTCAATGTTTTTAAAGGGAAAAGCCAGGAAGGTGAACTGTCTCTGTAAGATGCAGCCCTAGAGAGTTAAACAAGCAGGATTTGTTCCTTTGCTTGGTAACAAACTCTGGGCATAGCAGAGTTCATGAAAGTTCATACAAGTTCAGTATTTTTATTGCATTCTTAAAGGCGATTTTCAGATTTGTGCTTCAGCAGTTGAAATTGAAAAAAATAAATAGACATTTTTACTAAAAAATAAAGTATTACACGTTGATTGCCTGGTGCAGCTAGGCTTCCCCACAGGCACGTGTCTCAGTTTTTGAAACTTGTGGAAGATCTTTCTGTGGTCCCACTCATGGGTCTTTCAGGAACACATCAGCTGCTGCAGCAGATTTTACTGCAGTGCTTTTCTGTTGATAGCACACATATTGTTCTTAAGGTAAACCCCCTAATTCCACAATGGGTGCAAAAAGTGGGAGGTTTTGACTCTCCTGCTTCTGTTACTACTCAGTTTTTCCCACACTTGTTGAACCTGAGCCGTGCCTGCTGTGCCAGTGGATGCTTTGGAGACCCAAAATGTTAAAGCAGCTTTGCTTGTTGGTTACAGGAGTATCTCTGGGTCTGTTGTAGGGAGATGTGCTGCACTGGCAAACCCACAGACCTACCCAGTTCATCTGTTTGAAATCTTTGAACAATAAGGGAGAGTCTGTTTCACTGTTCTGTCTTACTGATTTGCCTTGTTTTGCATGGGGTGTCAGCCTTGTGAGTGTTTTGCTTTATTGCATGTTTGCAAAAGAGGCTGAGAGGAAAAGAACAAAGTAAACTTTTCCTACATTTTAGATTTTCCCCAGAGTGTGTGGAATTGCTTGGGTGAATGTTTAAATCCGAGTGCTTCCGAAGGAATAAAAGTCAGCCAGAGGAGATAGAATCCTTGAGTAAGTGTCAGTGTGGGGATATCTTTGGTTAATGGAACACATTTAAACTCTTCATAGAAATGAATTAAGTTGTGTGTCGTGTGTTTGCAAAGCAGCACAATGCTGGAGCTGCTGCCAGCACTTGTTTTGAGTCTTCTGTTCTGCAGTGACATTTTGTTTTCAAGCACTGCCTACATCAGTCTTAGCTTTGGACAAGTAGATTTGTAATGCAAATAGTGACAAGCCAAATCAGTGGTACTAGTGAGCATAAAGGTGAAAGGCAGCAAATACAGTATTTCTGGAGAAATGTGAGATTACAAAAGCATTAATAAGCCATGAAGCACTTTTGTATCAATTCTTAACTTCTGAAATACCACCTTTAAGGAAATCTATTTATGTAACCAGGTGAGGATGTCTGCCTGTAAGCATGAAGGAAATGCCTTGAGAGTTCATTTGCTGTATTTAGTTTGAAGTTCTTATATCCGGCAGAAATAATTATTTAGAGTAACATGTAACTGAGGATATTATAGCAGGAAATACATTATTTCTTAGCATTGAGATGCAACATCTTAAACAGCTACTTGTGGTGCTCAATGTATCTATTTAATTTACCAAAGCTAATGGAATAGCGTTTTTGTGTGTGTTAATATTTGATTTCAGATGTTCTTTGTAACAGTATTAACAGGGAGTGAAACTGGCCCAAAATTTCCACTGGCCACGAGGCCAGTAAATCAAAGTGGCTTGTGAAAATTTTGGCCGTATCAGGTACTATCCACGAGGGTGAAGAAAAATCTCTCAACCTTTCCCTTTTTTATTGGGCTTCAAGTCCAGGGGTGGCTACTGAAAGTGGCTGCTCGGTGGCCTAAAGCAGGATCTGTTACAGTTTGGCCATGCTGAGGAAAAGTCCTCTGGGGACAACAGATTCTCCCTTCCCGTTGCACTGAAACTTGAGTAATTCTTGAGCTCTTTGCTTTTGACTCTGCCCTTTACAGCTGCTGGGGCAGTGAGAGCCATGGAGCCAGGGCAGCTGGGAGGGAGCTGTACACAAAACTTAAGCTCAGCTGGACTGACTTAAATTTTACAATATTCTGACAAAATAAGCTCTGCGTCACTTAACATTTTGAACCATTTTAAACTGGTACAAAACTGAACCTTTATAAACTGAGCAGCATTTATAATGCTTCATATATAAAAAAACTGCATATTTTTAAGATTTATTACATATCTATGTAGATATGCTTGCTGGAAAAGCTAGGTCTGTTGTAGACCAGATGCTACAAATTAAGACTTGTGGCTTACCAGTTTCATTTCTATATTTTCTTGGAAAATGTTTCTAGCTAGAGTTTAAATATAAAATGTAAATACTGTACAGGTATGTATTGATATGAGTATTACTTGGTGTACACAAGTGATTTGCATGACAAAATATTCTGTATCAATCATTGTTAAAATGGTGATGTTCTTATGTAAAGCCACAGCAATATTAATGTTCTCATTTATCATTATAAGACCTGTTGCTTAAATCTGTCAATTTTCTCAAAAATAAAGTGTGAAACTGTACTGTCATTATCTCATTTACCAGGAATAGATGGGAGGCAGTTGCTGACTCTTAAGAGGTTAAGGTTAAATTTTACAACTGCTCTTGTAAGTAAAAGGCCTCTTTTCCCTACCCCTTAGGCAGAGTAATTTGAATTACCAGGTTTAATTTTTCAGAGACAAAATCCTTCAGCTGCAAAATGTTTCAGTGAAGTGTGTTACCACAGGAGTGTGACTCCAGTGAGAGCTGGTTTCCCTTGAGAGCCACCCTAAATTGAGGTACTTTATTTTGTCACTTCCCTGCCAGGAGTTTGTCAGATGTGAGGGGGGGGAGCGGATCTCTGCTCCTGGAGCAGATTAATTAGTTTCCTCAATTAGCACTTAGAAACAGGTGCTGCTGCTCCACAGCTTGGGGCAGTGGCACTGAGTGCCCTCCCTGCTCCAGAGCCAGGTGGGGCAGTTGTTGCCCGTGGGGCTCTGAAGGGAGGCCCAGCAGCACCACAAACTCCTTTTAGACATTTGTGCTGCAGTTACTCATCAGACAGAGGACAAGACACCAACTCTTGGAGCCAGAGAACAAAAGAGGAAAAAAAAGCCAGATACAGGACAGGAATGGTGGTTACTTTGCCATGTTACTTTATGTAACGTCACATCACTGTTGCCATAGGAACATTCTGCAGGTACATTATGGTTTGGCTTTACGGTGTTCTCCATGTACCAAAATAGGACTGTAAGTATTTAGTGAAACATTAACCTTGCTCTTTTTTGCCGTTTGTTTTTTTGTTGTTGTTTTTATTTTGTCACACACAATAACAAGCTCCTGCTGAGCTGCCAGCCTGGTGCCTGGCTGTGGAAGCTTTAAGTTCAAAGGAGAAGCCTTCTGCATCCTTGTCTAGGCAGCTGCATCCCGGGTTACTGATCTTCTCTGGCTCACCCCGACAGCAGCTTCTCCCCTGCACTGAGAGGAAGATGTGACTTCTGGAGTGTCAAACACGCTCTGACAGCTGTCAGCTCCCATGACACAGTGCATGTTAAATAACTCAAGTAAAACTCAAGTAAAAATCCATTTTAACTTTGCTGTATTTATATACTATATAAATTTTACATGCTATATATTTACAGTGGGGCAAGTGCTTTTTATCTTTAAAAAAACAAAGATCAAACTTTAGACATCTCTGAACAACACAGCTTGTATAAACCAGACAGATTATTCAGATGAACTGTATTTAATACAGGTTCCCCACTCATCTCCTGATGCAGGACCAGTGAATAATAAGTGCATCACAGTTTGATAGCATTTAATAATAAAAATAAAAATCACAGTATGAATTTGTCTGTAACTAGACACTTTAGAGAGACAAAACAGACAACTGAGACTTAAGACAAATGACAGTATATTAAGAAAATGTAATAAAAACATATGGAACAATATACAAATAGTCTTGAGAGATACATTCAGAACTGCATATTCGTTGTTTCACAATGTCGAAAACCAGAAGATTTTCTTCAGATCTTGAATATAACTCAAATGTGAAGTAAATTAGTTTCTAGTGTCAGACCACAGAAAAAAAAAAATGAAGCTCTTGCAAAACTTGTGAAGTTTTAAATAAGTCTTTAAATTAAATATACAGACTGTCAGTTGCAACTTTTATAATTCCTGGTCGCTCTTGCACCAGATGTCTTAACTTGGAGTAACATTACATGAATAACATAAAGTCAACCTGAGTCTGTAATTAAGCAGCATTTGAGATGGTCTATTCCAGGGCATTATCTCAGCTCAGTGAGATATTTATGTGGTAATTTACAATGTTCAGCAGTTGTAAAAAGTTTTCACCCTTTTGGATTAGAAGTATATTTTAAAAAAGAAAGTCTCAAGTTAAAAACTAAAAAAAAGTTCTTATATGGTAAAATTCTGTACAGAAATGTTAAGCACCACTTATGACTGGATTTTGTCTTGATGGTAATTGATAATAAATTTTAAGTTTTGATGGTCAATATCGGTAATGTCAGGTTTGAAGGTAAGAAGTCGTTGGTTTTGATGATGGAAAGTCGTTGGTTTTGAAGGTGAAGGGTTGTTGGGGTTGGTGGTCAGAAGTCGTCGGGGTTGGTGGTAGGTTCAGTCTGAGTATTGAAGGCTTTCATCAGTCAGCTCCACGTCTGAAAGGCAAAAGGAACCAAGGTCAGGCCCTGCCGTGACACTAAACATAAAACTGTCTCGGGCTTGATTTCTAAAAGACGAGGCTCAAAGCTGCCCCAGCTCCATCTGCTCCCTCAGTACAGGATCCAACCTCCTCACACACCAACTGCATCCCAGTTCTAGGCTAAGGCCGGTGAACTGGACAGAGCCTTAGGACAGAGCCACCTGCTTTAACAGCAAGTGCTGGACCTTGGCTGAATCAAATTTAATTGAAGCATCCTTGTTTTAGTGCCAGTCTTGTGGTCAGGCTGACCAAGTCTTAGCCACAAAGGCAGAGCCTTCAGAAATTCGCTGGGGAGAACATGTAGGAATGTTGGAAAGAATTGCTTCAAAGCTGCTCCTTCCCCCATCCTGTATGAATGTTTCTTAAATCATAACTTATCACTGTTTTCATCCTTATTAATTTATTCAAAATAACAGCAGTTGTGGTGAAAAGGCACAACCTCACAATTCCTCAGTGGCTCCTCACCTGTCCCTCCTTGTTTGAGAGGTTCACTACTCTCTAAAAACACAGCCAAAGTGGCCTCTTTTGAAAGCAGCTTTCATTGTTCAGGAATTTTACTTGAGACCCATTTAAAAAAAAAAAAAAAAAAAAGATTGACCTTCCAGAAGATGGAGCCAATTAAGATCCATGGACTTGAGGAAATAATAAAATTCTCAAGACTTGAAAAAATTGCTTTTGCCAGCCCTCGTCTCCCCCTCGAGGGGTGAGGGGCGAATTCAGCAATGAACAAACAGCTCCTTCCCCTGCACAGCCCAGCACCCTCAGTGCCCTGACCTGAGCAAGGAGATGCAGGACATTCAATTCCTCACTAAACCTGACTGGTTTGGAAAAACCTGAGTTTGCCCTCTGCTGGCCAGAGAAATCACTAAGGCCAAACCACTACTGAGCACAAGCATTTTATTCTGTTTAGTTCCTGATGTATCAGCTAGAACTGACCCGTTCAGTGCAATAAGGGTTATTCTGGACCATGAGTATTATAAAAGAAATCTCTTTTTACAGCATTAGGATTTAAAAGACCTCAACTCAGTTCCTCTTAAATTTTCCTCATTAAAGAATAATGGGTGAACAATCAGCTTTCCCTCCTGACCATTAACCCAGTTCTTAAACCATAGGTAGGTATAAAATGTAGAAAATTTCACAATAACACTTGCTTTTGGATAGTGAGCTGTCTTCTTCAGGGATTACTTCACTTATCTTCGAGTAAAATAGATAGTTGGGGGATTGTTTTGGTTTTTTATTAAAATAGATGAATAACTGGAACTGGTTTATGTCAGATAATGGACATTTAATAAGGTTTTATTTCTATAATAAACACTTCTGTTCAGCAAAAATTTCATGGGAAATGTTGTCAAGTTTGATTTTAGATGTTGAATTTGTTGCAGTATGCAATCATCTTCATTGCATAATTTTAGACCTAATTAATTTAAGCTAATTAATTTATCTACTGTGAGCCCAAGTTGAGATTATGACAGCAACAGCTGAGAGCTCAGTGTAAATTTAGTCAGGCACACAAATTCATATTCGGGTTTTTTTAAGAAGCACCAAACAGACCTTTTTAATATATTAAATACTGGGGAAGAGCTGTTTCCTCAGCCCACTTAATGTGTGTTGTTAAGCCTATGGTAACAAAAAAACCCCCCAACTGAATAAAACAATAGCAGGAATTTAACACTCTCCAGGTGTTTAATTGTGAAGTGTCCTCTGGAGGTTTGACAGCTGTGCTTAGGAGAAGGCAGAGCTACCCCTGGACCAACAATATTTCAGTATCATCACCAACTCCTGTTACTCTTGAGTGAGCAACCAGCAGCGTTTCTATGCTATGAACAGCTGAATGTAGTATTTTATTTAAATTACAGAATGGTTTGGGTTGGAAGGGATCTTAAAGATCATCTATTTCCAACCCCCTGCCACGATAGTGTTTGGAAGCCATGAGAAAACCCATGGATTTCATCACCCAAGCATTTAAAGATTGTTACGAATAACCAGGAGTCCTGCCAGCATCCCAGGGCCCCTTACCTCTGCCATACTCATTGGATGCCATGGAGCTGTATTTCTTGCTGTCACCTGCACCAGAAGGCTTCTCTTCCTTGTAGGGCTGTTTACTGCCCTGGTTTCTGTATTGCTCACATAAATGGTCATCTGGAGGACGGGATTCTTCCTTCTTCTCCCATGTTTTCTTCTGGAAACGAGGATCTAAATATTCCAATAAGTCTTTCAGTTTCCTGTCGTGCTTCTTCTTTTTCTTCTTTTTCTTATGTTTGCGATTGTCATTGTCAAAGTGGAGCACAGAGCAATCCAAATCATAAAGTCTGAAGGAAACATGCAAGTTAAAAATAGAAAAACAGATGTGGCACTTGATGTATATATGAAACGTTATTTATTTACCACAGGTGACGACTTGCAGAGTGTCTGCTACTTTGTGGTAATTTCTGCACATCTAACTTAATTTAGATGCAGCAACCTTAAGCCCTCAGAATGAAGGACAAGAGGTCCTGGTTTGTACACAAATCATTAACAGGCATATGGAGAATTAAAAAAAAAAATTGAAATTGTAACCTAACCAAGAGCGGTGTGCAGATGTTATTCTGACTACATTGTCCAGCTCTAGTGTTCTAACACAACTCAGCAACATCTTTCCTATCTTCACTTGGCCAACCTAATGACATGATCCCGTCACATTATGACAGATAAGTTACTTAGAAACAATGAAAAAAAGGCAGACATGAGAAATACCCAGAAAATAATTAGGAAAAAATTGCTGATTATGCTGGAATCCTTGCTTACTTGTAATCCTTCTCTCGATGTTTATCTTTGGACTTCTTTTTCTTCTTGACCTTCTTATACTTTTTGATTCTTTGGTCATCTATCTTTCGGCATTTCTTTTCTATGTCACTTCCACTTTCTTCTTGGTGGGAGTATTTTCTTTTGCTATTTCTTAGTTTTTCTTTTTCATTTTCCCGGGAAGAGTCCTCAAAATTTGAGTGAGCTGACACTGGTGGGAGTGCGTGCCTTTCACGAGAGTATTTTTCCGAGTGCTGCTGAGGTACTGAACAGTGGTGGAAGTTTGCTCTGTGGCTGCTGAAGTGATGCACATCCTCCTCTCGGGAGAGTGTGCTGTGAGCCCATCTGCTTTTGCAATGGTAATCCTTGTGTGACCTGCTGTAAGCCTGGCTCAATTTGTCATAGTCTTTATCACAATGAGAGGACTTCCTCTCCCTACCATCCCTTGTTCCATGGGAGGAATAATAATCATTGTAGTATCTGCATTTTTCCCATCTCCGTGGTTCATCTTGATAGTATCTTTCTCTAACCCAAGGTCTGTCTCCTTTGGAATAATAATACCTATTCCTGTCTGGATCTGTCCTTTCTCTGCTCCGGGATCTGTAACGAGAGTATTTTCCTGAGCTCCTGCCGTTACTGGGACTGTTTCTTTCATTGTGGGAGGATCTGTACTTGCTCTCACTGCAATACTCCTGCTTATGACGGCTTTGCTTGTTTGTTTCCACGCTGTGAGAGCTCCTCCTCCGGTGGGAATGATCATCTGGTTTGTTTCTGGTTTGCCTCTCCTTCTCCTCAGTGTCCGAGTTCTCTCTCTTCCTCCGGTAGTGCTCTTTGTCAGTTCTTTTAGAGTCATGGGTTTTTTTCTTATTTTTTTTCATATGTTTATCATCTTCTTCACATATTTTATTACTCAGTCCCTCATCTGCTCTGGAAAATTGACTTTCCAATACTTTATCCAGCTTTGTAATAGAAGAGTCATTAACGGGTGGTACCTCTACATAGTTATTAGAAATGTCCTTTGTATCTTGGCATTTATCTGTAATATCTAAAGATGCAAGTTTTTTAGAACTACATTCAATGTCAGGCTTTATAGAGGAAGTTTGCCCTAATTTCTCTTTGCTCTCAGGAGGCCCTTTGATGTACAAAGGATTTTCTTTTGAAATGAGTTCAGGTTCTTTTGATCTTCTTAGTTTGTCTTTATCTCTGATGTCTTCAGACTCGCCCTGCCCAAGGAATTCACCTTCAGTATCCAAGGATTTTTTCCTAACCTTGTGCTGACCATTGATATTGAGATGTGCATTATCAGCTTTTGTTATAATACTTTCAGCAACTTCTTCTTTGGTAAAAATGGTTTCAGAATCTGATTGAGTAAAAAGTTTCTCAACCTCACAGCTAAAATTGGAAGGAACCTTCCTGGATTCTTCATAGGCAAACAGTGCTTCCATCACTACAGTTTCCATAAGACCATCATTGTCAGAAGATTTCTGAGATCCAGAGACACTGCACAGAAATAAAAACATATTTTTAACTTGAAAAAGTCCATCTAAAAGATGTTAGGAGTAGAATTTCCTAAAGTTAAAAAAAAAAAAGGTGGCTAATGCAAAAGTCTGAAAGACATTTTCTTTAGAAAACTTTTCTTACACCTCCCTCAGCTCCCATGGAGAGTTTTTCTTCTCTCAATTCTGCAAGTCTTGCCTTAAAAAATCACCCCAAATACATCCATCTCCTTCCACTTGCGGCTCTGAATCACATCAATAGCCAGAACAACTATATTTGCTCTCCCCCCAATCAGAAAAAAGGTAAACACACGGATTTCCCACTCTCTCCCAAACGGGAGAGCAGATTGTGGGAATTTACATTCACTCATCCTGGGATGCAAACAATGGAAAGAGGAATAGAAAAAGGATTCCAGACAATGGAAGAAAAATGAAAAAACATCCTGTGAAAGTTTTAGAGGAGGCATCTGCCTGTACTGAGTATCAGAGTAATGTGTGCCCAGTGCTGATGTTTGCAACACCAGAGGCACAGTGTGGAATTCTCTGTACTGATGTAAATCTCTTAAGTAGCATTAGTAGATGGGTAAAATAGTAATGAACTTGTATGAAATCTTGTTTTAATCAAAGTGTACTCATTTTACCTTTTTTCCTCTGACAAGCTGTTCAACTGGCTGTATGTAAGAGATTCTAAGATACCTTGAGGATCTGGTGACAAAGCTTTAGGCATCTACAATTAAAACACAGAAGTTAACAAACAGAAAGAAAAAGCTGTTTTTAGTAGAAAACTACTGTTGTTGACAAACTTCCAACATTAGATGTTAAACGAGATCACACTGATCACACTGCACTATTCCCACTTTACACATCATCTCCCCCTTCTCCCAAAAATGTATTTTATACAACTTATGAAGTATTATCTCCCTGAAATTCTCTTATGTTGACATATGTCATATGTCAGCTCAGCTCTGGAAATTCAAGGGGATAACAGCACAAAGGGTTAGAATTAAATCTGTGCTGTGTCTTCTTGGTATTCCACATGGTAGGGCTCATGAATATTGAATATATCATAGGTGAGGAAGTCCAGATGTAACAAATGTAACTCACCGTTTCAAGCACTCCATTTGCTTTAGAGAAGAAAATCTCAGAAGGTTTAACAGGTTGGACTTGGCAAGTGGAATCATCAAGTTTCAGTCCATTTTCTTTATATTCATTATCTAAACTAATAGCACCATTTAAGGAATCAATTTTTGGCAGCTCGTGCTGGGATCTTTCTTCAGCATTCTGACAGGATGAATGGGAATTATGCAACGTACGGACCACCTTCCCAATCAGAATTCCATTGGAAGATATGACGTTGCAATTCCTTTTAAACAAGCCCTTGGACTCCTCGGATTTTCCTGAAGGTTCTGCACCGTAAGGGACCGCGGTATCAGAACAGAGCTTAGGGTTTCCATTCACTGCTGGCTCAGCAAAGATTTCATCAGGAACCTCCTGCTTGGAGACATTAGTAGCAACTGACACTGTGGCTAGGTTTGAGGTAGGCTCTGCTGCGGAAGAGTTTGTAATTGTGGCTGAAGGAATGGGCTTCAGATCCTCCTCCTCCACAGCACCGCTCGGACACTCCGCCTGCGACACCGTCGGGCGTGTGGGCAACTTGTTGTGAATACTGATCGTGATCTTCTGGGTTTTTGAAGGGTCTGTCATTGAAGGCCTGGAAATTGCCCAGTTTTGAACACAAGCTGTTGGTGGAGCTGAAGATGGCCTTTTTACAGCAACACCAACAGCACTGGGATCCTCTTTTAAGGGTCCATTTCCATTTAAACGACTGGAACTCTGGATTTAAAGAGATTGTAAGATGGATATGTTCAAACACACAGCACTGCAAGTTTTTCAACATTAAATTCTCATACTAAATAGTTCTACAGATTGCCTCAGCACCTGAGAAGAAACCTCACCTCCCTTCCAATATAAATACAAGTCCAATAAGTGTGTGCAAATCCTGCCTTTGGTATCAAATAAGCATCAGTTTTGACACCCATCCAAACATCTTAACATTGACTAAAGCTACTCCAAAAAATATTTATTTTCCTTTTTAAACATCCCCTGACAACACTGGAATAATTCTGCTGGTACTCAGGAAAAGACAATTTGTTTTCTATCACTGTCTGAACTAAAGTGACAGGGATAGGGACGGGGCAGATATTTACTTTTTAAATTTAAATTATTTAGGCACTAATAGACTACTTATATTGTCTCAAGAGCATAGCTTTCAGTGCTTCAGAAAGCTGAGCTGGAAGGGTAAAGTATCGAAATGGCATGGCTGCACAATTTAAGATCAGCCACTGTTTGAATAACTCTGGCTCTAGCACGAGGGCTGTGAGGAAACCTGCAGTGTGGAAGGGAAAACAAAACTCAAAAAAACCCACACCCCACAGCAAAACCCACTATGATTCGGTGCTGTTATCTGCCCCACTCCAATTACCTTAATCATGTGAGGAGGAAGCCGTGGTCCCATAAATGCAGCCTGCTTGCTGTTGGCTCCGCGCTGGCCGAGGAAGGAGCGGGGGTAGGACGGCGCGGGCAGGTAAAAGGCTCGCTCGCCCAGCGTCAAATCGTAGCGCCTGGGGAGAGAAGGGGCAGCTTAGCTCAGAGCTTTGCTTCCAGCCTATTCCTGGATTAAACCCCGTCCTATAAGCTCACAGGAACAGTGTATATGACACGAAAGACACGTGTGGAAGATTTAGCCAAGACTACAAACTGAAGATTAGATAATGGTCTTCCTACAATGAGTTTCCAGAGCGATGCTTCAGCCTCACACCATCTATGGCCATGGTTTCTCCTTTTTTCTAAAGTGGCCAGCAACAGAGAGCAGATATAAAGCAGTGTACCCAAGTGCAGAAGCTTAAGGTCAAGCAACGAAAGATAATAAATGACATGGGGAATTTCCACTTAGACAGAAATATACAAATAGTAATATTTTCCCAGGGTGAAAAGAAAAAGACTTGAAAACAAGAAAAGTACCAGCAACTTGATAGTAAAAATATTCTGAGCACATTTGGTTGTTTGTTATTACCTGATATAAAAAAGTACATAAGCTTGCTGATTGAGAACTGTTTTGATATCAGAAAGCTCTACTGAGGCATCATTCATTCGGTACCAAAGTCCATTACCAGCCTGCAAACAAAGACAGAATATCTTCAGATGAATTGCATGTGTTCCAAAGGACATCACAGATAGAGCACTACAGAACAAAGCATACCAAAACAAAGCAAACAAAGCACATGATGCAATGTTTTCCCCTAAAACCAGTGGTTACCAGTAACATTTTGATTTCTTTGCCAGCACAGATTTTACCCTGTTAGAAGCTGAGCTGATATCTACCTTTATGAAGCAGAGATAGTGTCCAGCATTACAGTTGAAGCCACTATGTACAAGCACTGCATACAAAGCGTAGATGAGGGGTTCTCCAATGGATTGGGACATATATGCTCGAAGATCCAAATATTCAGGGTATTTTACATCCTAAACACAGACAAAGATTCAAACGTTATCCTGAAATACTTCATGGAACAGCCTGAAAAAAAACATTTCTAAAAACACAGGCTAGGACTTAGGTATTTTTCAATTCACTTAAAAATGCCTATTCTCAGAAATAACATTTAATAACTTAAGCTGCAGGGAGCTATTTTCTACAGAATTAGCTCCTTAAGGGTAAGGTATGTTCTTATGGTCACACAGGAACTTTATCACTATTAAAAAAGAAAGAAGCAGCCACTGCTGCTAAGTTGTTATATCGACTTCTCTTACACTACAGGTACTGCCTGAAAATGTGAACAACTTTAAAATGAGTATTCATCTTTGGGAAATGTCCCATTCCAAGAAGATAAAGTAGCATTCCAGCTGCAAACATACCTTGTTGATCTTTCCACCTGTAAAATTTGCAAATCTTTTCAGTGATATTGTGAGAACATTGGAAGAGCGATGTATCGTGTATCTCTTTGATGCTGGAACCATCTTTTTACACCTTAAAAACAAGCACAGACATATTTTTAACAGTATATTCTTTTCTCACCCTGAAGTCAAACAAGTTTTCATCTCTCACACGTGCTTATGCTATTTGAATGATATTTGTCTGTGTAATATGTTAGAACTTTTCTTAAATCCATAAACTGCATTGCAGCTTTGTTAACAGAGAGAAGACAGCAGGACATTAGAGACAGCTCTACAGAACAAAGAATAAAGGATTTAGGACATTATCTTTTGATAGCCAAATAAATGTCTAAACATCTTCTTATGTCAAAAAGGTAAGGCTGTAAAAAATGTAAAAAAATCACTGAAAGGAAACAGTCAGCCATTCTGCAAGAGGCAGACATTGGATACTACTGAGTTTTCTTGTACTGAGGTTGCCTGGAAAGACACTGAAACCCTCTGCAGCCCTTCAAAACAAAATTGTAAATTTTGTTTGTTGCACTGCACACTCAAAGGAGGTACAGAATAAGTCCTGAAATGCAGCCATCAGCACAAAGACGGACACATGTCACTTTACACTGTCAAGAAAAATACTGCTGAGAGCTAACAAACAGAAAGAATTTAATAGCCTCTTTTCAAACTGATGTCAAAATACAAGGCACAGAATTCCAAACTGATGGTGACAGCCAATAAAAAAAGACCCACCCAGAATACAAAAAAAAAAAAAAAAAGAAGTGGTTTATAAAATTCTGTATTTAGAGACAAAATTTTCAGGCAGTAGTCTTTATCAGAAAAAATAGTGGTAGAAAACAAAAAGGAAAATGAAAAGGAATATAATAGTTTGCCCACAATGGAAATGACACTGTACATATACCAAACCTTTCTTTTCAAACTCACAAAAAGACTAAAACTTCTGGGTTTATGTGAGACTAAGCTGGTGTTGCCTCCCAGCTCAAATCCTTGTCCATATCCCTTTGCTCCAGCTCACCACTTCTTATCAGACATGCCTTTTAACTTCTGGCCATGAGTATTTTAGTCTGCAACTTCACACTTAGGAAGGCTGACAAGCCCCAGCACAACAGTAGGAATAAAAGTCTAATGTGAGCAACACAATTCTTCGAATGTGTTTCCAAATATTCAAACAGAAACATAAAAGTTACTCACTTAGAAACAAGTGTATTATTTTCCAAGCTTTGAATGATTTCAGTATATTAGTTGTGTAAACAAAACTAAATGAAACAGCAAGCCATGTCTGTCTTATTGCTAAACCAAGTCAAGAGATAACTTATCCTCTAAGTCATGCACTGCATTAAACATGTGTCTTGTATTAAGGTGTAATTAATAATAATAATCTTACTTGCTACACTTATAGCTATTTTCACCGTCCAGTTGTTCCGGTTTCACAAATTGTTCTAGAGCTCTGGTGACAGATGTAACTGCCTGGATGAGTAAGAAAGTAGAGCACTAAGTCACAAGAAATGCAAAGTTTCAAGCACTTACAAGCACTAAACAAGAGAACCTTGCTACTTCATACTTAAGGGACCTACTGTGAACAGCACACACGGTGAGGAGGAGACAGAAACAGAGTTCTCAGAGCATTTACCTCATTTGAAAATGATTCTACTTCAAAATAAATAAATTTTGCCATGTCAGACAGTATCTGTGGTATGCTTTGGCATCAATAATGAGAACAATCAAACCCATCAGTCTGACAATAGATGTCTATTGAAGTAGAATAATTGAGAAGTATGATTGTATCATTGTTTGTGTAGATATAATTATTGTTTTTCCAGCTTAAATCCAATCCAAACACGGAGAGCATTTCCATGGCTTCCACAGAACAACAAAGTCCAATCCACCCCATCCACCACCAAGTTCTTTTGTTTCAACAAGATACGTTTTTAAGCAAAATGACTTTATTTTATGAAGTTCTACAGGCCTTTACACATCCCAACCCATGCTCACAAAACATCTTACCTTTATATCCAAAGTCACGTCGAGAAATGGCTCGTACGTATCTGACACTGCTTTGCAGTTCAAGCACTTTACTGGAATCAAAATACAAATGCTTAACATCATGTGAAGGAGACTAACTGCATGAATTTAAATTATTAATACACATTACTTTAGTCAAACTACAAACTCCTTTGCTACAGACAGACAAAAAGACACAGATCAGTTTGGAAGACAGTAAATTTTTTTAAGAAGTACCTCGAGATCTTAGATATCCTCCAAATATTTGATAAATAAGTGTGGTGGCTTGAGAAGATCTGTCTAACCTGGAAATAAATTAGAGTCAGAAAACTGAAAGCACAATTAACTCCTCAAACAATTTTTGGTTTTATGAAAACCAAGGACATAGGTTTTAATTCATGATAGTAAATAAAGTAGTAAGAGGGGCCAGGAAACATTTAAATTTAGTTTATGCTTACTTGGTGCTTCCATTCAAGCAAGCTTTCTGTAAAGCATCAACAGTGAAGCATAAGAATTCATGTGCATCCTCTTGACTGCCAAAATGGAAATGTTTTCCTATTCCTAATAAAAAAGAAGGTTATTATAAATTTATTTCTTACAGAATGAAAGAAAACACACATTTCTAAAATATCTTTTCTTTAAAGTATCAGAATTATTGATATGCATCAAATAACTGTTAGAAAAACTAAAAAAAAAAACCAAAAAAACCCCCTATATCAAACTACTTACTTTTAAGGCCATTGATAACAGATGTAGGTTTGATGGCATTATTAGAGCAACACAGGACCTGGTTGATGTGACTTTCCATTGTGCACATCATACAGAATCCTTCTACATGACCTAGACAGTGAAAGAAGAAAGCATCCCATTCTAGTCAAATATATATTGCTAAAAAAAAAAAAACCACTCCAAAATAATAATAATCTCAGTTGCGGGTGCAATGTCCGCTCTCTGTTACATTCCCTTCTCCTAAGGTGTCCATATCCCAACAGTTTTGTGGCATTTTGTTATGCAGAACTGTACAGAATAAAACTCATAGAATCACAGACCAGGTTGCTCAAAGCCCCATCCAACCTGGCCTGGAACACTCCCAGTGGAAGGTGTCCCTGCCCATGGCAGGGGATTGGAACTAAATCATTTTGAAGGTTCCTTCCAGCCCAAACCATTCTATGATTCTGAACTGAAATAATTTTTATATGGGAACAAAACACAATCAAACTTCAAGGAATACATATTAAGACAGCAGACTAGAAAGCATACAGGTACCTTAGGAAAAAATCACATTTATGGATATAAAAAGAAGCTCCCCTAGGCTTAAACAAATTGAAGTAGAAAAACAAAATTCAAAGAACACAAATTCCAGGGTTTAAAAAATACAAGCCTAATTATTTAGATTAAAATCAGCCTAAATTTTAATACAGTCCCCCTCCCAAATTTCTATTTGAGTTCATAAGAGATTAGTTTGTAGCACTTTCTAGAATGTTTGAGTTTTTTCATGGGTCAACACTGAACATATAATCTATCACAGTATTAGTGCACTGCAGTATCTCAGCTGTGAAGATTAAGAATCTTCAACGCCAACATCCTAAGTTTTATCACCTTTCTACCAGCAGGAAACCTAAATGCCAAATGTTCATCAAATGCCTTACTTTACAATGTACTTTATTATTCACATGAAGCAAGAAATGATCTTTTCTTTAAGTTTTACCATGGCACATTAAATTAACAAATTCACTTTATATGCCTCCTATAATTCTGAGCCTCCTGTTAGCAGAATCACAGAACCATTTAGGCTGGAAAAGACCTTTAAGATCACATTCAAAACCTGCTTCTACAGGCAAAACAGGACAACTAAGAATTTTCTTCACAGAACCACTGTTTTTCTTCCAGCTCCGGAGCTGTCCAACAGATTTATGGCGTTAGAAAGTACTCACATGACTTGGTGTGCTCAAGTGAAAGCATGTAATTGGCAAGAGGAGGCGTGTAGGTCAAACACTGGAGAGTAGAATTAAGGAAACATGTGTTGCCGAGGTTCTGCAGCCCAACTCCAACACTTTGTGTTTGCTGCCAATCCATACAGATTTTCTCAGGCGGAAAAAGAATTCTTTGTGGCGGAGCAATCCCATCATTAACAACTGCAAGAAAACTGTCTCTTAGAAAGAGTTGTATTGGTTTTGTTTTAAAGCAGGTATTTTAAAAGTAGGATTCTGTAGGAGCAGCCTGAAGAACCAGCTCTACTCCAAAACACAGCAACACATGATGCACAGCTTTAACACTGCCATGTGAATTTGCTGGTCAACACACTGTTTGGGACAACAGTTTATTAATCTGTTTTAATTCTTCTAACGCAAGACAAACTACCGCTCTAATTCTAGTACCCAGTTTCTTGATATCTGTATCCTTTAATCTCTTTCTTAATTAAATTACTGGGTTTTTCCTTATTGTAACTTAAACCACAAACTTACACTTGTGGTTATGCAGTAAGAAGAACTCACACAGACAAACAAGTAAGCGGCACAGAAAGTAACCCTATAGATACCAGAGCTCTTCCTTGGCAGTGTTATTATTCAAAGCCTTGTGAATAATGGAAGCCATGAACAGACATGGTAAAATGTACTTTTCTCTCCAGCACAGAAGAGACCTAGGTACATCTGTGCATTATGAAAAGCTCCTCTTATTTGATTATACATAAATAAAAAAAACTTCACAAATCAATTGTAAATAGATAAAACCAAGTTCTGCAACACCTATCCCTGGAGCTGCCTTAGGGGATGCACAAAATTGTCTATGGCTCAACTCTCGATTCGTTGTAGCCCCATTTTATAGCAATGCAACAACTAAAATCTGCTTCTACTTTGGTTTTGTTTTTAAGAAAAAAGAGGGAGGAGGAAAGACACTTACCTAGATCTCTTTGGGCAAAAGGCTTTGATTTTTGAGATGATCTACAATAAATATGGCCCCCAGGACCTTTGTCCACAGAGACTTTGTTTGGATCTTCTGTAGGAGGTACCCGGCCCAAACTTGCAGTGCGTGACGTCATTTTTTTAGTACGGGGTTTCATAGATTTGTCAGACCGTCTTGAGGAAGATTTTTTAGATTTTGAAGATTTTGGCTTGTTAACTATGGTCATTGTTCATATCTGTAACAAGGCAAAAGTTCTGTTTGGCATAAGAACGTCCAAAATATTCCAGAAAGGAAAGACTAAGAGAAATCCTGTCACTTAGCCTCAAAGAACTTGAAGAACCGAACAGCTAAGAGTGATTACAAAGGAACAAACCCCCAAAACTAAAAAAAAAAAAAAGAAAATTCCACCCAACACACAACTAAACACACAAAGTAGAATTTTCCATCAAAACTGTATCAATATTGCTTTTAACTTCTGCTGAGCTAATGACTGATGGCATTTCTTACACTTTCATGGGATTTTAAACCACTACAGTCACCAAGACCTCCTTCCTAAAAGGAGCTGTGAGCAGTGGTACAATCAAGTGCTGGCCTGTTGAGATCCAGGAGGAATTGTCTGGCCAACACGCTCTCCTTCCTGGGAACCACACACCCCCCTGATGACACAGAGGATGGGATATAGCCCTGAGAAATCTTGGAAAAGGAGAGCAAGAAAACACTTGCAAATTTATTTCCACCCGGGTTTCTTCTGCCCTTCCAAGAAGTATTCGTTTGGATACAATTTTGGCAGCACTCCTTGCGGTATTTTGCACCCATCACATTTACAATGCTTACTTATCAACCAAGAAGTGGAATAAAAATGCATCTTTTTCAGTTCTACTTATGTAAAGTTGTTTTGCCAGGGAAAAACAAAAGACAAATGTAAACTATAAAAAGAAAATGACGAATGCAAAAGAAAGCAAAACAAATCCTCAGCCCTCAAGAATAAAGGCAACAATTGATATTAAGTCCTTTATAAAATGCTGATTATGTTTCAAGACAGTACCTCTTTAAATATGTGTAATTGTGTGTGCATAGTAAGCTGCTGAATAATTACATGATCAATTATCAACTCCTATATGTAAATTTTTACTACTATGGTACTGTATCACGTAGGGCCTTTTTAAGTTTAGGGAAACTATAAACTTAACTGAGGGTTTAAAGTATAACCTGCTTTGTAATCCTGAAATAACTGAGAGAACAAAGCATGAAGCAGTTTCAGATTCATGGCAAAACTTATTGCTAATGATAAAACTTTGGGTAGATTAAACAAAGCACAGTAAATAGGAGAACTTCTAGCCCCACAAAAGACAAATTATGCGTGGAGCCTTTAATTAGATTTTTTTCCCCTCTAAATTTTCAATATAAAATCTACTCTGTGCACACTTTCCATTTTAGAGATGATAATACACAAAAAATGGAAAATTCACTCATTTTACTGAAAAAATAGGACATCCTTGTCCATTTGAAAGACTAAGATGACAGTTCTTAGGCCAAGTGATTTTCAGGTAAGATCCAGACTTCAAACTGCAGATACTGGTGACATCTCCTTTTCCTGATGGAAAGGGAAGGGATTTCAACATCATATATGAAACTTATTTGCAGGACAAAAACCAGCATCAAGACTGCAGTGAAAAGCAAACGGAAGAATATTATGACAAAAAAGCTTTGGCCTTATACTGACCAATGAGGGATGCCTCACTTATTTTCAAACTTATTTTTGACAACTGAGTAGCATGTTACAAGATATCAAACAGTAAGACACCTGCACATATCAATGGATGTCAAGAATAACTCAGATCCACCACTTTTTAAAAATGTCAATATAATTAATTCGGATACAACACCTCTTGGACGAAGTAGCACAAAAACTACAAACACGGATATTTTTCCTCTCTCACTGTTTAATGTATATAGAGGTTCTGTTCTTGTACCACTGCTGAACATAAATATACACTGCCATGTGTATTGAGCATTTTTTCCCTGTGCTATTCCCAAAACAGACTTCTCCCAGTATGATATTGATGAGTAAAACAGAACAAACAGTTGCTTTCCTCCCGTTTGGAGTGTTGCATCAGGGTTGTTTGGATTCCTTTTTCGCAGTCTCATCACAACACGCATCAGTTACGACTTGGATCTAAATATTTATGTTTGGTCTCCGCTTTGCACACAATAAATCACAGCTCAGGAGGGTTTAATACAAGATCCCGTTCACAAAACCGCGTTCAGCCAGGGAGTGTGATTGCTCCTTTATCTCGGTACAAACCAAACATTTCCAGCAGCGAGTGTGAAAAAACAACAGCGGCACACGGCAACACCGAGGCACAAACAAGAAGCAGGAGGAAACTACTCTAGCAGAAGCCCGGGCAGAGTCACCTTGCTACATCACCGACCGCACCGCACACGCCGCCGGGAGCAGAAACAACGCGGGGCAGCGCGGAACACAAACACACACCCCGCGCTGCTTTTACTTTCGTTACAAAATGAAAGGCAGCAGAGGCCAAAGCAATTAGTGAGTGGATTAGGGAGCGCCCGGCGCGGGACAGCTCCGAACTCCGTGTCCCGGGGCCGTTGGTTGTGGCGGGACCGGGCCCGGCGCCGCGAGCGCCCCCGAGCGCCTCGCTCCGGGCGGC
Organism: Eulacestoma nigropectus; assembly: GCA_013397775.1. Taxonomy (NCBI): domain Eukaryota; kingdom Metazoa; phylum Chordata; class Aves; order Passeriformes; genus Eulacestoma; species Eulacestoma nigropectus. The sequence continues at coordinate 559,052 of VZTE01000631.1, forward strand.
CCCGAGCCCCCGGACCCCGCTCACAACCGAACCGCCCGCCCCGGTGCCGCCAGCGCCGAGCCCGCAGCACCGACCCGGCTTCCCCCGCTCTGCCTTTCTGAGGGGTCCCGGTTCCCGAAAACGTTCTGACTCCGACAGGAAAAGGCCGCTGGCAGGGGCAGGGACGGGCACCGCAAGCAACATGTCCGCGCTCAGCGCGGCAAGAGCCCAAACACACACAAAACAAAACCCACCCCGACACGCAGGCGAGGGGGGCCGGGAACCGGCCCTGAGGGAGCCCCCGCCTGGCCCTTCTTCATCTAACCCGCATACAGCCGGGCCCCCCAGCCCCGCGGCTCCGCGCCCGTGCCGCGCCGCCTCCGCCTCCCGGCCCCGCGCTGACCTGTCCGGGCCCGCGTCCCATCCCGGCCCGGGGGCAGGACCGCGGCGGCGGCGCCCAACGGCGGCTCCGTGCCCATGGCAACGCGGAGGGAGGGGGGGGCGGCGAACCGAGCGCGGAGCCCCCCGGGCAGGGGGCGGA
>VZTE01000631.1:560194-590071 GCA_013397775.1 Eulacestoma nigropectus
CGGCGCCGGCCGGGCAGGCGGGCGGGCGGGGGGAGGAGAGGAGGCGGCGGCGGCGGCGGGGGGAGCAGCGAGCGCCTCCGGGTCACACGGGGACCGGCACCGCCCCTGTGCCGCGGCCGGGAGCCGCTAGAGGGGGCTCGGCGACCCCCGGTCCGGGCGCGGGGCTCACGCGGGCTGCGGGCGGTGCCGGTCCCCCTGCGGAGGGGAGGGGACGCTCCGCTCCCCGCCGCAGACCTTCGGTACCAGCTCCTGCCTGCTCGTCCCCGCCTCCCGGGCCGAAAGTTCCCCTCTCGGCTTTTATCCCTCCGGTTCATGTTTTATCGCTCCGCGCTCACAGAGCGGCCATAAACGCTGGCCCGGCCCCCGGAGCCGCCCACGGGGAGGCGGGCGGGCCCCGCCGGCCGTAGCAGAGGGAACGCGGGACCCCGGCACCCGGCATGTGGGGGGGCGGGAGGGCTGCGGCCCTGCGGGCGCCGCCGCCCGCCATCGAGTACCCTGAGGAGAGCCCGGAGCCGCGCTTTGACGGTAAGCAGGGCAGCCGTGTGGGCGAGCGGGGAAGTCGCCCCTTTGCCCCGGCTGGCAGGGAGGGAAGGAGGGTAGAACCGCCGCCTTCCTCTTTCCGCCCTTCCCCACCGCTCTGAGGTAGCGGCGGCCGCGGGGGTGATGCAAGAGCGGGCAGGCCCTCGGCAGCGCCCTGCCCTGAGGCCGCCGTGGGATCTCCCCCTGCCTCGGGCACGGGGCGCCTCGGTCTCCCCGGGTAGCTGCTTTCCGTGTACACTTAAAAAAATTAATTAGGTTCCTAATTAGCGTCTTAAGCTCCTCGCTTAATGGCAGCTCGGGTGCTGCCTCTGTGAGCCGGGGTTGTGTGGTTGTACACTGTTTTGATGTTTAGGTAAATAGGTGTGTACTGAGAGCTAAGTTCATTCGTCTGACTGCTCTCTTCCAGAATCGGACGTGCCGGCCGAGCTGCGAGTTGCAAACGGGTCGCAAAAATTTGTGAAGTTCACTTCGACCATCCAGAACCAGCTGCTTCTTGTGTCACTGCTGGAGCATCTCTGCCACATGTACACGCACAACCCCGTTCACTCCAGGTGTTTGTTCCGAAGTTAGTAAGAGGAGTTCATTCCTGTCTCTTAAACTGCCTTGCTGCAATACGTACCAGGCCCTCCTGTGCAGAGTTACAGTGTAATATCAATACAAAGCTGTAGTTTTCATCCTGCTGGGACAAGAGTGATTCTGTGAAGAGGATGAATACCTTGAATCAACTAAATTGGCAATGACAACTTGTCTTATTTTTGAAAACAGTAACAGAATATTGCTGTAGATGTAAGAATCAGTTCTGTTTCAGCTACGTCCTGTGAGTTGCATCATGAGACGGGCAGCAGGGTAAATTATGTAACTGTTAAATGTGGTCTAAAAACACAGGTAGAAGAGGAATTTAATAAAATACTTACCAAGAAATAGTTGTAGTAGAGTCTTCACTAAATATTTCAAAATTATATTCTGTGAAAATCTGAGTAAATACCTTTATAAGCCCTTTATTTTGCCATAAAGTCATTTAGGGAGTTCGCATTTTTAAGTGTGAAGTGTTACTTCTAAAATACCTTTTCGGTATGTGACTTATAATGGCTATTTTGTTCCTTTAGCTATATACTTAGTGCATTTAAGAAAGCATATCCAAGGGTTTTATACTTAGTGCATTTAAGAAAGCATATCCAAGGGTTTTGTCCTTAATTTAAATGATTGTAGACAGTAAAATCCAATGTATTGTCCACAGCTAAAATTTATGCCATTTATAACATCATAGTTGCACCCATCTCCAGCATTTATTAGGTTTTGTTTGCCACAGTTGTTTTACTGCAACTGAGAGAGATGAGGTGCTTGGGGAGGTGGTGGAAGGGAGTGGCTTCATTCTTTATTATGAGTATGTGCACAAGTGTGTGGGTTTGGATAGGAATTAGAAAATCTTGACATGACCACTTTTGATTATAAATGCGTCCTCTTAATTGTGAACCTGCTTTGAATTTTTCTTTTCACTGATCAAAATAAGTTTAAAGGCAAAATGAAGTGAATGGGTGAATGTTTGTATAATTCATCTGCTGAGGTGAGGAAGAAGAGGAGATGCAGTTGTGACCCTGAAGGGCATGGCAAATAACTGTATCATGCAAAGGGATTCCCACAGAGCAGCTCTAGTTTGGATTTAATTTGTTTTTATTGCTAAGAGTACAGGAGCAACATCAGTGTAGGAGGGATTGTTCAGTTTTTCAGACACGTTATCTTTCAAATAAGATTTCTTGTTTAAAAACTTTGCATGGTCTTATTGGCTGGCTTTATTTAATGTTTCTCTGACCTTTCTCTGTTCCTTTGCGCAGTTCTTCGTCAGGCTTTCACAAGAACAGGCTTGCTCTCCCCTTTTGCCTTCTGTGACGAATTTAGTACTGTAAGACTGCAGCACAACAGAGCCATTGCTGAACTGATGAAAGCAGCTAATCAACGAATACTTAACGGAGTAAGCTTTGTTACATGTCTTTGGCAACCTCTGCAGTAAGGAGCTTTGTTTGGGGGGTTCTTTGAATGTTGGATTGGGTCTTTTTAATAGTTATACCAAAGAGCTCCTTCGCTGTTTGGGATGGCATGCTCTGGTTCTGGAGGTGGAAACCTGTTTTTGAAGCCATCGATATTTTGTACCTTAATAAATAATAATAATAAAACAAGTTAAAATGTTTATAAACAAAGGCAAGGTGGTGTAAGTGTTGCTACAGCTTTTTTTGACAGACATCCATTTTCAACTTTAAACTGCTGGTTATGTTAACACCCTCATATTTACATTAGTGGAGGGTGTATTTTGTGTACTTGTGCTTCAGGCTGAATCAGACTCATTTGCTTATCTTGCTGCTTGAACTAAGCTAGTTAATTTTGTTTTAAGCACATTTTAGAGCCCTCATTTTATCCTGTTTGCCAGCAGAACTCTAAAAGGGCAGTAATCTCTTCAGCAGAGAGATGTTAACAGATTACCAGTGGGATAAGAATAGTTTAATTTGGTGAAGCTCTCTGCAGCATGTGAATAGCTGTCAGTAACCTCATTTTCTTCTAAGAAAGAGGTTGCAATTTCTGTTTTGATTAAGCTGTCCATGCCACTGGCACAGTAGACATGTTATTCTTTTTATGTGGCATGTTTTTATGTTGGATTTTGTTGTTTCGTAGGAACTTGATAATGGAGAGACTCATGCAATTGGGTACGTATTCAAAGCATGTAGAAATACTAAATTAACTCCTTCCCTAAAGTGGTCCGCTCTGAATTTAATTAATACTGCATTTCATATTTTGGCTCTCAAACATAGAAAAAAAGGTGAAAGTTTCTCCAAATTCTCAAAATGATGTGGTGAAAATTTGCTCTTCAGTACAACTCTCGCATTCACTGCCACTGTTCAGGAAAACAAGGTTTATCAGGCATCAATGTAAAAGAAATAATCTGAACACCTCCATTTTAACAGAGTATGGATTTTTAGCGGGTGTGCATGCTCTTGCAGTCTGCTGGTTTTCAGTATTCACTGAAACTCAGGCTGGTACAGTATGGTAATGTCAAGGTACTTCCCTCTTCTTTCCATAACGTGAACTGTATTTTTAGAATGTGTACAGCTGTATCTCACTTGTAAGTTGTAATTTAGTTTAATGCAGCCTTTTTTTGATTAGGGAAAAAGAAATTCTCTTTGAAGCACAGACTTCACGATACTTGAATGAATTTGAAGAGGTTGCAAGGCTAGGAAAAGGAGGATATGGCAAAGTATACAAGGTATTCTTTACCTCAGGTTTAAAACTAATCTGTTTGTATCTAGTTTTTCTTTGGAATTTGGAGTTACTGTTTTGGCTGTACTGCCAAATGGTTTTTGAGTAGAAGAGGGAGAAATCTGTACCTTAGAAGAAAGTTAGTGTTTCGTTTCAAAAGCTGCTCATTTGTAATTAGTTTTGTTTGTCAAAAGCAGGATATATCAGATGTTTTACTTTGTGTGTTTTGACCCTTTTAAAATGAAAGAAAACTCCTTATTTCACATGTGAAGTATTGTGTTATATTGACTTTGAACAGCCTCAGAACTGATTAGTCTGCACACCCCAATGCTTTAGTTGTGGCTGCTTGAAAAAAATGAGCCTTAATATGAACATAAACTGTCCAAGCCAACGTTGAATTGGCTTAATTGTATTCAGGACTTGTAGTGTATGGCCAGCCCAAGGTTCCCCATGAGGTGTGTGCCGTGTGGTCTCTCACATTTATTGAGGACCTGTTAACCAGTTATCAGGATCTATCAGTATCCATATCTTAGATGGCAGGGGCCTAATCCCAGTTTCATTCTCTGATACAGGGGATACTCTGTATGAATGGGGTGCAGAAATAAAATTCTAGAAAATAGTGAGTTCTAAAGGATTTAATTAATCCAAGCACATTAACATCTGATTTTTTCCTATTGCAATTGTTTTCAGGTCAGAAACAAGTTAGATGGTCAGTTCTATGCTATTAAAAAAATTAAAATTAAGAAGGCTACAAGAAAAGATTGCATGAAGGTATTCTTCTTCCTGTGTTTTGTCCCTGTTTTAACTCCTTGTTGGCTTTAGCTTATTCTGTTCTAATTTATTAATGTAGCTAGTATTTCCCGATATATTAAAAATACTAATATAATTTTTTATGCATTCTGAGTTTTTAAAGGTATAAGCCTATCAATACCTAGTAGAAAAAAGTAAATGAGAGGTATTTAAGTCCATTAAAAGAACCATATTAATTACTTGAACGAGATCATCTCTGCAACTGTGAAAATCAATCTGTTTTAAAGCTTTCAAATTTTCTCTGTTACTGTAACAATTTTATCTGTTCTTTCTCTGTAAGACACTTATTTTTTGTTATCTTTTGTGTTCTAAGCATTCAGAATAAAGGACTGTCAGACTGTGGGTTTTTTGGTCTTTTTAGGTGCTCCGAGAAGTCAAAGTGCTGGCTGGGCTGCAGCATCCCAATATCGTAGGCTATCACACTGCTTGGATGGAACAAGTTCAAACAGTGCATACGAAAGGAAAGTACAGCTCATTGTGTAATTCTTGCTTGCATCTTGCAACCTCTCTACTATTATTTGCAGGAGAATATTACTTCTCTGATAAAATAACTATTTTTTTGTGTATCAGCTACTGTCTTTAACTGTTGAGAATTTATCTCCCTTTGTGTTAATTTTATACCTTCTCGGTTTTTCTCTTCAGTTTCTTTGTTCTCAGCTCTTTCCACACTCTGTCCTTTGGTCCCTTTGTAACCCTAATCCATTGGTCCCTTTCTAGTCCTTTCCTGGAATGCCTTTAGCAGTTAAATCTTTTGATCCTCTCTTAGTGGGAGGTTTGGTTATGCTCTGTATAACTTTATGGCTTTCCAAGTCACTGACTTGATGCCCAGCCAGCCATAAGCACAAAAGAAAATGCATAAATGCATAGGAAGTTGACAGTAGAGTAAAATTTTTAATCAATGATCCAGAGAATCTCGAGGGAAGCAATTGTTTAATGCTGGGGGTCCTTCACGGGTGTTTAATGGTGGTAATGGAAGTACATCATGAGATCTATAGGTAGGTTCTGTGGTACTTAATGGTTTCCCTTGTCTTACAAGATTGGTGTTTTATATTTGCTTCTGTGTGCTAAAACAGCTTCTTCATATAAAAATGCAAGTTTGATGACAATTATTTCCAAGATAACAAGTGTCTTCAGAACAGCAGCAGTGTGATGTGAAGGGTGGTGCCTTGTGGAGCTGCTTCTTTAGCTGTGTGTTATTCTACACATTGTAAACCCTTACTTTGAACAGGCTGACTTCTGAAAGATGAAGTCTAAGTAAATATCTGAGAGAGCCCAGTACAACCCTTTTAGTGACTTTGTACAACATCTATTTTCTTTCCATTTAAAGAAAAATGAAATACATATTAGGGTAGCTTCTTAGGAGACTTAACAAGTCCCTTTTACAGCAGCAGGAATAGAGGTAGTCTAGAGCTATGCATAGGTAACAAAGTCAAATTCAGTGAGGTGCTGTAGCTTAAATGCTAATTTTTAGTAAATATGTGCATACATTCTTTGTTTTATAAAATACCATATTTATCGTTTCATCCAACAGGTAAAGCAATAATGGAGTTGCAGCCATTATCTTTGGAGCAAGGGAGTAGCAAGTGAGTATTACAAATCTCAGTGTCAACACATATTTGACTTTAACTTCAGCTGTGTATCTGAGACATTGCTGTCTGGGACAGCTGTCTGAAATCCCTCCTGGGAGAAAGTATTAAAACATCCGGAGCCTGCACTGACAGTTATGTAATCCTGGAGTTTTATGTGGGGAAGCAGCTAAACTCTTACTTGGGAGTGCTTTTTCTAATTGTGGGAAAAAAAACCCAGTAAGGTGTATCACAAATAGGTGGTATGAAGCTGTGTACTTACTTGGATTTCTCTCCCTTTATTATTTTCAGTGATCACTGTCACATCCAGAGTGTGGAAAGTGGTAGTTCAATTATCTTTGCTGACCTTACCTCACAAGAAAAGAAGTCCTGTGACAGTACCAGTCTTAAAAATGTGGGTAGAGAATCAGTGCAGAATATGGATGTAAGGAATGACTTCACAAACAGCAATAGCAAGGAGTGCGTGAAACCAAATAAATGTGAGTTATCCATAGAACTACAAGAAGACTTTGTAAATAATGTTACCAGTCTATCAACTGATGTGGAAAATCATTCAACACGAGGACCTCATTCCAGTCTGGATCAAGATGCCAGCTCTGAAAGCAAGTCCTGCTGTGAAAGCAAGTCCTGCTCTGAAGAATGCTCCAAAAATGAGGTAGCACTCTGTGGAGAGTTTGAGGTAAATACAGTTCTCTTTAAGTATCCTTAACTGCTGTCTAATTTTGTGATGTTTTTAAAGTAGTTCAGTGGACAGGAAAGGGATGATTCATAACAATAAATTTAAAAGAATGAAATGACTGCAAGTAGAGCCAAAACTTCAGACAATTTTTACCTAAGTGGGTAACATCATTACAAGGAATGTAACGACCAGAGGAGCTGGCAAGGCTCAGCATCCGTGAGAAACTTTCCATGTGTTAGGCATCTTTAGTCCTTTCAAAGTCCCTGCATGAATATAAAGTGCTACTGCTGCATGAAACGGCCCCATCAAACTGGAAAACATTTAGCTTTCAGTAATGATGGCTAAAGCAGCTGTTACTGGTGAAAGTGTCTTGGTCTGTCGAGTGGTGCCCATGCAGTGTAGGAGTACATGGGAAAAAGATAAAAAGCAGATTTGAGCAGGGACTAAAACCTTGTTGGCATTCATACCATACCACTGATATGTTTTGTGTAACACAGCCAGCTCTGGAATGCTTCAAGCTTTTGCTATCACTTGGAGTTCCTTCTTGCAAGAAACCCAGTTTTAAAGGTGTCTGCTTGAGTTGTTCAGGTTATCAGATGAACTGGTACATTATCAGAAACTGAGCTACGTATTCATGGTAATAAATCAAACAGTTGGACTCAAAAGGTCTTTTCCAGCCTGAACAGTTCTGTGATTCCATAAAATTCCATATCAAGAATGATTTTTTTTTTTTTTTTGCTATTTTATGTTAATTAAACTGGAATAAACCTCTGTTTAGTATGTCTAGAAGGTTTCAAACTCTACTGTGAATATTAAAGTACGTATCTGGCAGTTTTGTTAGCATTTATCATATAACAATTGTTAAAATTTGAGAAACAAGCAAAAAAACTCCCCAAAACTAGACAGCATTGTCACATCTGCTTCTTGAGTGCAGTAGATTACTAATACTATACTTCATGTTCTTTTTGCATCTGTTTTTGGAGGGGTTTTTTGTTTAATAAATTTTGGATTTATTTATAGAAAATAACAAAGGAAATACTGTTCATATTACTATGGCAAAATTATGGACCATTATTTTTCTGTTAGGTAGAGTATCATTTGATGCTTCATATACAAATGCAGTTGTGTGAAATATCCTTGTGGGATTGGATTGCTGACCGTAATAAAAGATGCAGCAAGAGATCAGAGGACACTTCAAGTAAGATTCATCACTGTCTGATTAATTGTAAAGCAAATAATATTTTCTTTCTTGTAATTTGAAGTGCAGTTGTCTAATTTGATTTTACTTCAGCTTATAATACGGTTCTTCATTAAATTCTTTATTCACTTAATCAAATAGCAGCTTGTATTGAATTTTTGTATGATAGATGTTGGTAAAAGAATTGAAATTCTTGAGTTTTAGACAGCTCTTCAAAAAAGAATGACTGAATGCCTGAGGCATAGTTGTTACCAGGGGAGATCAGTGTCTGGGCAATACTCCTTACTTGGAATTGAGTTTTTTATTGACAGAATCTGCTGCTTCTCAGGAAGTGGTTAAAGGCAAATTTATCTGCTGTGGAAAATACAAATGTATCATTTGATCCAGACAGGTTACAACAAACTTAAAACTTTGTTCTCAAAAGTCCTATGCAGGCTAATTTGTAATAGGTTAAAGAATGTAACATTCACTTTTTCTGACTGACCAGGGGGTTCTCATGCCCTCATACCAAGCAGTCATCAGTAACTGTTGACATTTGAAAGAACAAGCCTAATGCTCTTAAAGCATTAGAGACATGTTCCATTCTCTGGGGTGGTTGTATAAAAGCAGCATATGCATATCAGACTGTAAAACAAACTGTGTGATTAATGTTTTATCTTGGTTTTAATCAATATTAAGGTAAATCTGTTCTTCTCTTCATTCATAGAATCAGGTTTACCAGCAAACTGTCAGCTGACTTCCACTAATCCCTCCTGTAATTACAATCTTTTAGCTTTCATAAGGTAAAAGATGATGTTCTTGGTCAGGAAATGACAGAATTACTATGGCATTTGATCTTGCAAAATGCTGGTTTCACACATTTTCATGGAAAAGGTGAATGTTATCATAGTTTAGACATGAAGAAACAGAAATCCAAATGTGAATAAATTGTGAGTGTTTAAATGGACAAGATATGCGTCATTAGAGCAGGAAGACAGTGTAGTTTATTAAAATAGTAATGTGGAAAATGGTCAAAACAAGGAGGTGCTAAGTTTATTTAGGAGCGCTACAGCCAGAGGAGATTGAGGAATTTCAGAGGGTAGCACAGCAGCACAAGGACTAGGAACCAAACAGGAAGAGTGCAAAGCAATACAGACAGCATGTCACTACATGAATTAGTATGATTTTATCTGGAACTGTTTTTTTAATGCTAGGTCAGGACTGACGTGAAAGTAAAGAGTTTGTTGAATTCATAGTCAAATCTGATGGGGTTTGGAAGAATCTTTTCAGGAGAACATAGGTTCATGTTCCCTGAACTTTCCTTTTTGGAATTTTGACGTTAGTGACTTTTTGCTGATTCAGAAATAATATCTTGAGAGAAGCATGGGAAAATCCATATTTAAAATATGCTCATTCTGTTAAAAATTTATTCCACAGCATAAATAAACAGAATTCAACAAGACATACCACCATAAACTTACATGACTCAGTAAAACTAGCTGAAATCATTTAAATTATTTTAAGGTCCGTACCATCTCGTGGATGTTCGCTGGACAATGAAAATTTTCCAGGAGGTAGTAGAAGGAGTTTGCTATATCCACAGCATGGGAGTGATGCATCGAGACATTAAAGTAAGTCCATCAAATTATTACTTAAGTTTGAAGAAAACAAAGACAATTTACATTACGGGAAAATGAAAGCAACTTTATAGGTGCATTTGAGATGACCCAGGCTCTTAAGAATTTAGTTGTTACATATGAAAAACTACATTATCTCCTCTATAGCAGTACCATACTTGCTTCACTATCAGCATAGTACTCAGTTACACTGACTTACAAGTGGATTTTAAGCTCTGGAAGTGTTTTCTCCTTGGAAGCCATTTTCCTGTCTAAAATAGGGATAGTCAGATTGGTTTTCTTTTGTCTCAGTCTTTCCTTAACCAGTGTAGGAACTTAATTACCTAAAAAAATGTTCTTTTAGGTAATTACAAAAATAAGCAAAGCCTCTTGACTACACCTCAGTTTGCTAACTGCATACCAGTTAGGTTTTGAAAATATGTTCTAGTTACTTGCTTTACAAAAAAAACAAACCCCTTTGTTGCAAATAATTGCTGTCTTTCAAAAAAGTTGCTGCGTCCTCTGAGGAACCAAAATTGTAGATGTCATCAGTGACTGAAAGTTTTACGTTTATTCCTATTAAGAGTAATAAAGAGCAGACTTTAAAAAATACCACTCAGAATGATTAGAATAGGATGCCCTTTATATGTTCCCTTGAAAGTTTTTGGAACTCTAAGAATACTTTTGACTTCCTGGCTGCCTTAGATTGAAGCACATTTGGATGAATCTCGCTTCTGACCCACCCCCACCCTTAAACTGATAAACCTGAATAGCAAGGAAGTGAATGTGTGTTTTCCTACTTTGCTTCCTACTCAGGTTTTCTGCATCTGATACAGCAGCTGTCTGAAGAAATCATGATTATTGAAACTTCAGATGTGGAAGCTTGGAACTACTTGAAATCACACAATTTTCATTCAGGATTAATTTTCATTTTCCTGTCAACTGTTTCAGGGTGAACAGTTTTTCAGTTTGCCTTCCCATTTAGCATCATCATGGCCTTACTGTCCAAAGGCCTGGTAGTTGTATAAAGAATTCCAGAATTCCATACAGTTACTGCAAACCTCTTTTGGAGCCAGTTCTCACAGTTTTCACCATATATTCTTCTAATGGTGATTTTGCAGGTATCTTGCAGAGACTGTAATTTCTGTGATAATATTCCAAGAAAGTCTTTCAGCGTGTGAATTTCTGAGAACAGAAGCCCAGTGGGTGGGTGTCCTGGAGTATGTTTTAACTTCAGTGGATATGAGAAGTCTAGCAACTTGTTCAACAGTGCTGCATCTTTTAAATTTGATTGCATTGAAGATGGGAAAAGAATGGAGATTGCCCAGCTCTTTAGTTAAACTATTCAAATCTCCTTTATACTCGAATAGAAGACCAACTATTTTCTTTCTGCCACCTGAGCAAGTTGGGTTTTTTTTTCTAGATACATCATGCTTGCATTTCTCTTCCTTATTGGTCCTAAAATCAAAATATATGGATAAAAACTGTTTCAGTTTTCTGAGTCAGAGCTCTCAAGTCTATCATAATTTGGCTTTTTTTTCCTAGCAGCTTCCCAGAACCAAGTAGCATATTGCAGCTGTGCTCATCATACAGAAAAGTCTATTTTGGTTTCTTTATGTCTGGCCCAATGATATTTAGTCATCTTTCCTGCTACATCATTTGGTCAAATTTACTGTCCACTCTTGCCTGTTCCTGTCTACTGTTCTGCAAATTTCCCAGTTTTTGTTGAGGGGAAAAAAAAGTACTTCATCTTTTCACTAAATCTTGTTTTTTCTGTTTTGCTTTTCTTCCTTTTTTTCTAGGTCCTTTTTCTAGGTATGTGATCTTTGGCCCAAATGGTGTTGCTAGCACATGATTTGGTATCAGCAATGACTAGTTTTTCTCCCTCACTACTCAAAAATGTGAAATAATCATCTTATACCTGTGAACTGGATTTTATAGCCTTTGAAACAGCTGAAATGACATAATTCTTTATATAGACATGTTTTTAAATTGTGTTCTGTCTTGTTTTGCAGCCTAGAAATATCTTTCTACATGGATCAGATCATCAGGTAAAAATAGGTGACTTTGGATTAGCCTGCAAAGACCTTCTTTGGGATGATGCAGACCAGTGGTTTCAGACAGAAAGGATAAATGGTAAGAGAAGAAAGTTTAATGGGTTTCAGGTTTTAAGCTTCTATGGTATTAAAATTATTAAACTGTTACTTGCAAGGGTAACAACACTTGCTAAGTCTCAGTTGCCTTTCAAAGGACTGACACATACTTCAGGAGTGGGGACCTGCCTCTATGCCTCACCAGAACAACTGCAGGGATCTCACTATGATTTCAAGGTAGAGAACTTTGTTTTGTTTCTTCTCTTCTCTGTTAGCACATGATAGATAATAGGAATAAATCAAGCCTTTCAATAGGCAAATACATATCTGATAAATACATAAATATTCCTCCTACTGTCACTCCTAATGTTTTTGTTGAAACATGGATTTTAACTTTGCCTTCTTGTTGGCTATTAAAGCAAAAATTGGTTTTTTACTATGTTGAGCATGTATATAGATTTGAATTTGTTCTGTTAGTAGTGTCATGATGCTCTTCATATCATCATGAAACTTCATTGTTGTGAAATGTTTTCATATCATGATTTTATGAGAAAGAGGAGCCTACTAAGTTAAAATCACAGTTATCCCAGAACTTTCTCTTCACCCCATTAACAGTCAGACATGTACAGCATGGGTGTTATCCTGCTAGAACTCTTCCAACCATTTGGAACAGAAATGGAAAGAACAGAAGTCCTTACACATTTAAGGACTGGCCAAATTCCTCACACTTTCTACAAGAAATGGCCTACTCAGGCCAAGTACGTGAAACTCCTCACCAGCCCGAGGGCTGCAGAGCGCCCAACAGCGGCTCAGCTTCGGGACAGCGAACTCTTCCACACCACAGACCAGGTAAGCTATGCCAGTAACCCCAACCCTTACAGCATAAAGGAGCACAAAAAGAAAATGCCCTTTGTATCCCTGCCACCATTACATTTGTTTGGCTTTGAACTTAATCACACATTCCTCTTAAGACTCTTTTTCTGATTACAGTATTTAGGCCACTGTATTATTTCTGGTGTCTTTGCTATGAGATACATGGTCATTAACTATAGGTAACTTTCTGAAGACTGTACAGTTGAGAGGTATTTTTACAGCTCAGAAAAGCTTTTAAAGCTTTTCATCTCATCTGCAGATTCTTCTAATCATTTTTCCTTCTTTCTAATCATTTTTCCCACTGCTTTGTGGATTAACTTGTAGTATCAGGAATGTAGAATAGCTGAGTGCTGCTGCATTGTGTAGTGGATTGAAACACAATTCAAGTAGGTCAGTAAGGCTCTATCCTTGCTTAGCTATAACTGAAGTAAACTGACTCTCATTTTCAGGTTATTTCTAACCTCCAACAGAAGGTGAGACAGCAAGAAGAAGAAATAGAGAAGCTGAGGGAGACAATAAGACTGCTTTCTGAAGAGCAAGATGAACAAATGAGACTAGGCTCTCCTGTTTAAGTACAGGAAGAACTAATGTCTATTGTGTATTAAGTTATATAAAATATTTCTTTTTTTACATAAAATATTTCAACGCATTTTCATTTTGCTGTCTGTTCTTAAAACAGACATGATTTTTTTCTCAGGAGCCTTTGCCTTGACCAGAGACTCCTGAGAAAGGAATCATGTTGCAGTGGAAAAATTAAGAGCACAGCCTGTATTTACATAGGATTAATTTACATACCTTAGCCATTGAGCAAACGTGTTTACACAAGAGTTACAAAAAAGGAAGGTCACACCCAAAAGGCAGCTGTAATGCTTTTATTAATTTAGGATTCTGTCCAACTGTAGTAGCTAAAATACATCTCAGAAAGGACTCAAACGTTACAGCAGGCATGAGGTGGAGTAAGATTAAAACATCATCGCTATAAAGAGAACAGGCTCACTTGAGTAGCTTCATCACAGAGCTGAAAGGTGCCAAATTCTCACAGGACTTCATCCATTTCTGCACGTTGGCCGGGGCGGTGTTGGCAGTGCCCGTCTGCCGCAGCGCGCACCACGCCACCACATCGGCCACCGTCAGTTCATTGCCCACCAGCCACGAGCTCTTGCCCAGGGCAGCGTTCATGGAGCGCAGCACTGCTCCTCTCTCCTTGCTGCTGCCTTCTTTCAGCTGGAAGATGGCTGTGTCCACCCAGCTGTCGATCAGAGTTGAGGTAACTGCATTGTACTTCTGGCCAAACAGCGAAAAGAGAAATCGAGCGATGTTCCCCTCTCCTTCTATAGGGCACATGGTTTGAATGCTAAACTTCATCTGGGGTTTAGGAACTGAAATTAACAGGGAGGAAAAAAAAAAGTGAATACAACATAGTAAAGAAATTACCTAGAACGGTAACTCCATGATGTATATGTGTGATGCCAGCACCACTGTTAAGATCATTAACCTGATGAACAGTTTTCAGTCTTCTGGGATAAAGAGATCGCTTTTTGAAAAAACACTTCTATTAGAAAAAAATCTTGAAGGTACAAACAACCCTTTCAATGCTATGTGTATTTTAACAGCAGTAACTATAAACAAGAATCTTCCTCTTCTGGCCCAGCACGGTTCACAGCTCTGAAAAGAGAACAAAAATGTTACCTGCTTCTTCATATCCACCATATGTCAGCACAAGGACACCAAGGCAGCTGTTGGCAGGAGTTTATAGCACAAGTTTCATTTTCTCACCTATTGTAAAATACTGATCCACAAATTTCATTCTTACCATCCTTCCAAATCAGAGTAAAGCCCAGCTGATACTCATGACGTGGCTGCTTCTTAGTCTGCTCTCCAAAGCATTTCAAGAGGTTTTCTGGCACACTTTTCACTGATGAATGTGTGTGAACAGCTGATAATATTTTGTAGCGTTCACAAAGCAGACTGTGTATCACTAACAGTGACAGTGGAGGTAGAGAAGGATTTGCATTGATGACAACATCTTTGAGGGCACCATAATCCTGAATGGAAAGTAAAACATTCAGGTAAGACACATTCCAGATCATACTCGTAAGTATTGCTTTCATTTGACACCAAAATGTACAGTCATGCATGTGTATATCTGAAATTCTAATGACATTCAAGCAAATCATTTCAAGCCTGGAATTTAAAACTCGTTTAAACCTTTAAACATCTTCCTTCCTCAAAACGTAATCCAAGGACATGACTGAGGTCAATTGTGCTCAAAGCTGAAGCCAATGTTAAAAGTTTCCAGTTTAGTAACAAACAAGAAACCAACTGTTGGAATTTCAAGATCAACTACTCTAGCTTGAAATTCTATCCAAATGAGCATATATAGTACTAGTAGTTATAAATCTTTTTATCTGTAATCTGGATGGCCAAAATGAAACAGTAATTGTAGGTTGTATATTGAGTTCTGAGTATCCCAGGTTTTAATACCCCACTTCCAACCCTGAAAATTGAATGTTGAGAAAGTACCTACCAATGTACCTGCTCAATTAAACTTACCTTTCCAAGCATCAGATCTAAATCTGCTCCATTTGTTGTCAAAGGAGAAAATTCATCAGTTTGAATGATATTTGTTACATCAAAGTCAGCATCCGGGGTTTGTATCATCTTGGAGAGCCCATCCACAGCACTCTTCAGTTCATACAAGCGCTTTAGAATCTCTTCCTGGCGGGATTCAAGTGCTTGAAGTGATGGGTCAACCTCTTCCTATAGGAGAGGAAAAGACAAGGCCACATAAATGTTCACTCAGCTCATTGTCAAAATAGTCCACAGCTCCCTTGAAATTAAGTTTTGAAAGACTGAACACATGGAAATAGCCATTGTGAATGTCATGGGCTTATGTCTATCAGTTGTCTCTTGTGTGGTGAAATGACGTATTTAATCAATTCCTGAAATGTTCCTGCTTAATATATTTTTTTAACCATTAGTTACAGCAAACTCTGTAACACAGTCAAAATCAGACAAAGAGTTGGCAGTGAAGTGCTGAATGATGACTGAAAATCAAAGACAACTTGTCAGGTTCTTTTCAGCCCAGAAGAGCAGAAGTGGAACAGCAGCCAAACAAGGAAACTTTTTGACAAATCAGGTAGTTAATAAAAGTAAAAAGGTTTAGATGGATGGTGTATCATATGGATTCAGTCTTTGTTTCAGAGAATATAAATTATAGAGGAAAAAAAAGACCATGAGCTTTGTTACATTTTAATACCAATGCAGCTTTTTATCTCAATTACCTCACAAGCATCTCATCTTACAATCTCTTTTAAAAAAGAAGATGAAAAATATATTCCTGTGGCAGGTTTTAAGTCTACACACTTACAATAACGTTAAAGGAAAATCTTTAAACAGCCTATTTCTAAGCATCCTGAATAAGGAGTAACAAAACCCAAACTGTCGCGGATGAAGTGATAGACAAGGTATCAAAGTAAAATCTTTATACCCACTTAACACAATACGCTCAAAGAAAAGAGAAGGAAAGACCTGTTAAGTGACCATTATTTAGTTAGTGCACAATTCCATACTTCGCCAGGGGAAGGCATTAAGTTAGCATTCCTGTTAAGTTCTGCCCCAAAGTTACTCCTACTCCGTATCTCCACCATCACCCTGGGTGAGGGCACAGCAAATCCGTGATGGCATCAAGCTAAAATTGGCCACAAGCAGCCTGTGAGAATTCCGTGCATTTCTGGCACCGGAGAGAGGCTGCTCAACTACACCTATGTAACACAGCATTTTACATTTTTGTCTTATTTAAGGCAAAAGAAACTGAGACTAGAAATAGAGGGTGTGTAGCTGGCTAAAACCCGAGCTGAGCCAGCAGAGCGATGATGCAGCAGGACGGAACGAGGCCTGCTGGGCACTCTCATGGACTGCCGGGCCGGCAGGGAGCTCGGCACGGCCATTCAAACATAAAAACCGCGACAGGGACACACGCGAGAGCCCAGAAAAGCCAAAATGAGAACTACTGAAGGCTTTAAAAACATGACAGAGGAATTCCTGAAAACGCTGATTTTATTTAACCCTCGGACGGGCCGCTTACGGCGAGGCGGAGCCAGGGCCCCTCCTGCGGGCTGAGGCGGTGGGACTCGGCCCCGTGAGCTCTCCGGCAACGGAGGCTCCGCCCGGTCCCTAACCGGGGCTGCGGCCCCCACCGGAGAGAACACCGACCCGGCGGCCGCATGGCTGACCCCGCCAGGGCGAGCACCGCAGGCCGCGGCTTGAGCAGGTCCTTCCGCCCACCCCTCGCTCCTACCTGCGGCGGCGGCGCGGCGGTGGCGGGGGCGCGGTGCAGGTTGGGCACGGGGTACATGCAGGTGGGCAGGTGCCCCGGCAGCACCGCCGCGCTGTGCAGCGGCCGCACCGTGTACATGGCGGGCATGGCGGCTCCCGCCCCGCCGCACACCCGCTCCGCCGCCGCCGGCCCGCCCACCCCCGCGCCCATTGGCGGAGCGGCGCGTTACTGACACGCGCGACACCCAATGGGCTGCGGGCCCGCCCGCCAGCCCTCCTGCCATTGGCCAGCGTTGACCCCCACGGGGCAGTGGGCGGGGCTGAGCCGCCCGGCGGGGAGCGCAGTCGGTGCGGGGCGGGCGCGCTCCGGCCGCTCCCGGCGCTGACCGAGCGGGGCGGGAGCGTGAGGAGAGCGCGGCGCGTCCCGCCCCGCCGGGGCCCCGATGGAGGCGGCTGCGCTCTGGTGAGTGTGTGCACCGATCCGGCACGGGCCCTGGCCGCCGCCTTCGCACCCCCTGTCCAGGCCGCTTCGCTCCCCTCACGGAAGCCGTGCTCCTCGCACGGGCCGTACCCCTGCCGCCGTCGAGGTTCTGGCTTCCCCTCAGTTCCCGGCTCCCCTCCCGGCTCGCTTGGGGAAGCCCGAGTGGGGATTGCTGCCCGCTCTCACCGCCCCGGTTTGCTGTCCCTCTCTCCCCAGCCCGCAGCCCGCCGGGGCCATCCGGCCCATCGACCGCGGGTCCGTCCATCGCATCTGCTCGGGGCAGGTTGTGCTGAACCTCGGCACTGCCGTGAAAGAGCTGGTGGAAAACAGCCTGGATGCCGGAGCTACCAACATCGGTAACTCTAACTCGATTTTCATAACTTTTCATACGCTTCTAAAGCGCGTCTTTTTCCTCAAAACTGACCGTATGTTCACAAGTGTGGGCTAATACTTTCTGTTAGGGCCAAGCATGTTTGCAGTGATTTTGCACCTCAGGTTAATAAAACATTCTGATTTCCAGGCTCCAGCTGCATTCCTAGTAGCATGTGAGATTGTGTTATTTAATTTCTAGCCCTTTTGGCCACTAAAAAAAGTGTGTGGGCTGTGCCGCAGTGGTGATCAGGCTGTGCTAGCTGGCCTTAGGCTAGCACAGGCTAAAGGCACGGCTGCTTTCCAGAGCTCCCAGGAAGGTGGCTGGGATAATTGGGAAAACTTCTGTTCAGGCAGAAGTTCAGTGAAGCTTAACTACATGGAACTACAGACTGGTTGGAATTAGATTGACCTAACTTTTGACAGCTCTTGGGATTTTTTTGTTTGTTTGTTCAATTTTGACATGGAAAGCTGGTATTTGAAAAGTTGGCTTCAAGTGAAAAATTGATACTGAACACCAAATGTGAACATAAAGAATTAAAATACTTTATGACTCAATTTTGTAGATATAAAACTTAAAGATCATGGAGCAGAACTGATAGAAGTTTCAGATAATGGAGGTGGAGTGGAAGAGGAAAACTTTGAAGGCTTGAGTAAGTTGAGTTTTTTTCATCATTTATATTTGGGCGTTTTGAAAGTGGATTTTCAATAAGAAAGCCACTTTAAAAAAAAAAACAAACAAATTTCCTATGTTTAATCATATTTAATGCATACTTGGCTTTTATGTAATGCATCTGTGACCTGCGAGACTTGAGCAACACTAGACTGGTGTTCTGTAGTGCTCTTGTGGTTATAGTTCTTGTAACTCAGAAATAGTCTTTGGTTTCATTGCTTATTTAAGTGGCACAAGCAATACAAATAATCACAGAGGAGAAAATCCTATAAATGTTCATGTGGATTAATTAACGTTTAATCATTGATCGTTGTTGGAGGAGTTGAGCTGTGTGTAAGTGACTGCTTTGGGAAGATGAATTATAAACTTGAGTATTTGCTGAAAGGGAACTGACGTTGCACTGACTGTCAAACTTCCCATTTGCTAGTTTTAAATTGCACAAAATGAGAGCAGAAACAATACCATCTGATGAATCTAATTAGCCCACTGCAAGAGAAATACTGGCATTTCTTTTTTGTTATAACAGCTAGGAATCTTTTCACCATAGGTTATTACTCAGTAACTTTGGTGTTCACTGTACGTTATTGGTACATCAGAAACTCACTCTGCTGCTGTTCCAGGACAGTGAAAGTTCAGGGGTGCTGCTGCTGGGTCAGTTTGTTACCTGGTGGCTGGTGCTGCACTGATGGTGTGGATCGAGTGCTCCTCAGCTGTTGTGGGGGGCTGGGTTTATGCCTGTCCTCTGTCCACCGTGCACAGGCTGCAACTGTTTTCTGGCAGGGCAAAATCTGTGACAGGTACAGCAGCAGCAGAAGCAGGTACTGTGTCCTGCTCTGAGGCATCTTGTGGTGCTTATATCAATAATGCTGAATAAATCTGTGGTGTAAGTGTGGAATAACAGGTGCATCTGAGGATTTTAAAGAGATCTTGTTTATAGGAAAAAGGGAAAGCAAGCAGTGTTTTGTCTTTAATCATTATGTAAAGTCCAATGAATAATACAGAAGGTTTTTTGCTTCTTGACATGCATACAAAATCTACTTGCATAGACCAATGTCACTTTGCAGTGAAGTATGTATTTGAAATATTTTTTTCCAGCTCTGAAACATTATACATCAAAGATACAAGATTTTTCTGATCTGATACATGTTGAAACATTTGGGTTTCGAGGTGAAGCTTTGAGTTCACTATGTGCATTAAGGTAATTAATATTATTTGTTATTAGTAGAGAGTTACTATATGCACAAAACCACAACACCCATTCAGTTCACCATTATTGATAAAATGAGGCTTTGGAAACTTTCAGTTCCTTACTGTTAGGTCT
This sequence comes from Eulacestoma nigropectus, assembly GCA_013397775.1. Taxonomy (NCBI): domain Eukaryota; kingdom Metazoa; phylum Chordata; class Aves; order Passeriformes; genus Eulacestoma; species Eulacestoma nigropectus. The sequence continues at coordinate 579,937 of VZTE01000631.1, forward strand.
ATTGTGAGCAGTTGGTTGCACAACATCCTGAGTCCTTTCCAACCAAAATTATTCTATGATTGTAAGCACCTAATTGGTCATTTTTTGTACAAAATTTAGGGTTACTTAAGTATGCAGATCTTGACAGCGTGGGACTGTGTATTTGCATGAGTCTTTGATCCTCTGATGTAAAGCACTGTAATATTTAAGTGCTGTTTGTTAGGCTGTAAGTCATTAAAACTGTACTTAAATGTCTTTCAGACCAACTATACATTTTAAATCAGCTTTTGTACACGGTGCTGCTGGTATCTATTAGAATGAGGAATGTAGTGTTCAACAAAGCTAGATTTTAACATTGAATTTTATAAGAGAGGAATGAAAGGGGTACAAATAAGAATGTTTGTATTGTAGCTAGGAAAAGGTTACGCTACTCTGAAGAGCAGGTTCTTAGTTGTTTATGGTGAAGAGTTGTTTTAATTAGGTTAATAGTATTGCTGTAGTTTCTGTGCTGATTGTCATGAGGAATAGATAGGAATAGATAAGATAATACAGTGCTCAGTGAATAATTCTGTTGCCTCTTTCCTCCTGTTAGTGATGTTACCATTTTTACCTGTCATAAGTCAGCAAAGGTTGGGACTCGTTTGGTGTTTGATCACAATGGCAAAATCACTCAGAAGGCTCCTTTCCCACGACAGCAGGGAACAACTGTCAGCATCCAGCAGTTGTTTTATACGTTACCAGTGCGGCATAAAGAGTTTCAAAGGAACATCAAAAAGGTAAGGTCAAAATTCTCAATTCAAAGGGGTGTCATACCCCAGAATTTATTCCCTGCTGAATGAAATTCAGTTCTCTGTAGAACACATTGATTACAGACTATTTCATGCCTGTCTTACATCTTAATCAATTAAGAAAAGTCTTCTTGTGTGCTTTCCTTTTATGCTTTGCAATATTTAGGTTTAAAGGTACATTCTCAGATTTTAAGATTTTGAAAAGAATCCTTGTCATGATCACTAATGTGTATTTTAAAACGAGGGACTGCTGTGTTGTGGCTAAATATCAGTCTTGTAAACATCCTGTTTATTTTTAAAGTACTATTTTTCATGTATTTTTTTTAAAATTTAGTTTGTGAAGATTTTAAGAACTATAAAACTCCCTCTCCTTATTACCTGCAGATATTGAATGCTTTGTGTATACATTTATGTTTTAAAAAGAGAGATTTCATATAAATATGAACTTTGTTTTTTTCTTTTTATAGGAATATGCAAAAATGGTCCAGCTGTTGCAGGCCTACTGTATTGTTTCCAAAGGAGTGCGGATTAACTGCACTAATCAAGTTGGCCAAGGGAAAAAAAGCTGTGTGATATCCACTGCTGGAAGTCCCAGTTTAAAGGAGAACATTGGAGCAGTATTTGGACAAAAACAGGTGTTGCTTTTATTATTGAAAAGAGAGATAATGTAGCTGTATAGAGAGATTTTTAATGTCTAATAAAGTGTTAGAGGATGGAGTGTTGGCCTGCAGCACACCCTACAGGCTGACAGAGGAGAAACACCGCAGCCTCCACGGGTTCCTCTGAAAGACCTGGATCTGCTCAGAGATGTTTTATGAAACAAAAATTATTTAGGAGATGGGGTTATGGCTTAATATCTCTCTGAAATCAGTTTGAAGAGCTGTTGTGCCAGCAAAAGGGCTGTGTGTCACAAGAACAAGCAATTTTAAAAAATCCTAAAAATGGTATGATGTGAAAGTCTTAACTGAAGAACAGAAAACTGTGGTGTATCCAGCTTTTGCAAGCTCCTCCTGTGAAACTAAGTTTTATTGGTGTTCTGGTTAACCTTTAAATGGGATTGCAGTCAGCCCCTGTAAAGCTGTAGACTGTGATGCTTCCTAAGGAATAGCTATAAAAATAATTGTTACCCTCTAGATGACAGCAGAGATGAAAGAAAGCTCAAAAACATTTTCCCTACAACTGTATATTACAGTCATCAGAAATATTGGTTGACAGCTGCTGGCTGTTGATAAACAATTTTCCCTCCACAGTGCCCATGCAGAGATCTCAAGGCCTGTTCATGCTGTGGCTGAAAGATGAGAGATGGAAGATGTAACTTTGTCTTGCCACGTGGCACCAAGCAGAGCTGAAAATTGAGTGTTATCTGAACAGAATGTTTAGCTTATAGCCTGTTTTTTAATATTGAATACTTAAATTGATAGAAGCTGCTCTAATGGCAGAAAAATAATAGTGGCATGACTGGGAAAATGTTTGTGGTAAACATAACTGTTCTTAGGGAGCTTGTGATTCAGATAACACATTTTCTAATAGTTTTATTGTCCTTTCAAAAGAAACTTCTGTTACTCTTTTTGCTTGTTGTTTTAGCAAAAAACTTGTTTAGGTCATATGTGTGTCAAGCTGTCAATCATTTTGTTGTTCTGTCTGTGTACATTTAAAGTCAGGGTCTGTGGAATAACTAAGGCACAGGTTGTGATATCAAAGGATGAGAACAGCCATTTATTAAAGGCATTGTTCTGTTTCTCAGTGAACAGTGCTATTGTCTCCTGGTAGGTTTGGGTATTTTATGTGTTTGTCTTGGTCAGCCAAAACCCACCATTTTCTCAAATAAATTTTAAGGCTAATAAATGACAATAAAATAGAAGGGAAAAATCTATATTGGTTTGATGTTTCAGTTCCTTCCCTTTTCTTTTTTTTTCCAGTTGCAGAGCCTTATTCCTTTTGTTCAGCTTCCTCCTAGTGAAGCTGTTTGTGAAGAATATGGACTCAACCCTGCTGACATGCCACAGAATCTGTATAGGTAATTAGAAAAGTACAAGTCACTGTTGCCTGTGGCATTTTACCATAAACCAAAATTGAAAATAAAAAAGTAAAAGGAATAAAAAGGTGTTGTGGTTTATAGTATTAAAAAGAGCCAAGAACAGCATAGTAGATATTGGGATGCAGTTTTCTAGTAGCCTTTGTCAGATAAGGAATTGGGAGAGGAAATGTGTACATACATATTCACTGATGCTGTATGATAGTGTTTCCTTAACCCCCTGATAAAATACTTTCCCTTTAAACATGCTTTTCTCATCTGTTTTACTCTGACATTGTTTATCCACCAGCATTACTGGCTTCATTTCTCGTTGTGACCACGGTGTTGGAAGGAGTACGACAGACAGGCAGTTCTTCTTTATCAACCAACGTCCCTGTGATCCAGCAAAGGTGAGGGATTTATTTTTCTATCATCACCCCCCACTAACTTGTTCAATTTTCTCTGAAAACCTCAGGATTAGTAGCTCATGTGTATGTTTGTTTCTTGGTGGTACAAGTTCCTGTGTCTCAAGTTTCTGTTTGTGTGAACAAGAGCTCATTCATACAATCTGTGTTTTAGTACATTAATTAATATACACTGGTGCAAAAGAGAAGATAATAGTATTGAAGTTTATTGTTTTTTCACCTTTTTTGCAGGTTGTCAAGATTGTTAATGAAGTTTATCACTTACACAATAAACACCAGTATCCATTTGTTGTCCTTAACATTGGGGTAGATTCTGGTATGTTCTGAATAATTCTTAGTAACTTCAATAGAGGCTATTAAAATTTATTCTTCAACGATGTTTTTATTTAGAGAATATTGTAATTTTTATCTGTATGACTTCCTGCACGCTGGGGATTTTTTAATTCTCAGTTGGTGAGGGGAAAATAGGGTCTAGCTGTGGTTCCACTATTTTTCCCCTCCACTTTTTCTATACTCCAAAGTAACTTCTTATTTTAAGTGATAAGGAAGAGGTCAGCTTAAATACAAGAAAACTTGTGTCACGTTTTTGTTTGCTGGAATGTTGAGACAGTTAAATCTGATTTGCAGACAAAATGGCAAACAAACCAGAACTAATTCCAGGTAATAACATTTCCTTTTATTTGTAAAGCAGTAATTTTTTTCTTTTTTTTTTCCCCAGAGTGTGTTGACATCAATGTAACTCCTGACAAAAGGCAAATTTTACTTCAGGAGGAAAAGTTTTTATTAGCAATTCTAAAGACTTCTCTGATGGAAATGTTTGGTAGTGATGTTAACAAACTGAATGTCAATCAGAAACTTCTGGACATTGCAGGTAGGACACAAAATGTGGAAGTTTTGAGTGTGATATATGGCAGGGAATTGCAGATGGAAAAATGTGGTTTTAAAAACCCAAAGAAGAAATGAAAAAAAAAATAAACAAAAATAAAGAAGGTCCTTATCTTATTAAGTGATTGTTATGGAAATGACACATGCCAACACAGCAAGATTTACAGTCAACTTTATGAGGAAAAAATTAACACAAAATTAATTGATAATGCTTGCAAAAGATTTCTCCCAAGATACTGAAAAGAGATCCATGTTTTTTTATGAAAATGTCTTTGAGAAAGAATGGTTAAGGGCTCATAAACAAAATATGAAAATTAAATATGAACTTATTGGATTTTAAACTGATTCTTATATGATATCTAGAGAAATTGATGATTCTCCTGTGGCTGTATAGTCTTTCAAAATCGCTTTCCCGAGTTAAGATCATCTCATCCTCTTCCTTTCACTCAACAGAGCCCCTTCTAATTTTCCTTTTTGCTGACATACAGAATCAGTTGTAGCCTGATTCTCTCTGTTATTTTAAATTAACCTTTAGTAAAATCCATGTGGGACTGGCAGTTGGCGAGGTTGAAGTCCTCTAATGACCTGCAAATCCCATATACTCTAAGTGCCTACTGTGCCAGCTTCTGAACACTTTGTCAATGGAATTTTATAGTGACCATTAAAGTGTAAGAGCAATTCACTTTTCATTGTCACTCTGTCATTAAACTCTTTTGATAATATAAGTAAATATGCTTATTGGACTGATTACTGTTCCAGTTTAAAAAGAGACTATGAATTCATTCTTAGTAGTGCCATTAAGTGTCTTCAAGATGTACCTGTTCCTGTTTGATATTAATGCATTTCAGCCCCATACTCATTGTCTGAAGCTTCAGGGCTCCTTTGGGCAGTTTGCTATTTTTCTGCCTCTTTTCATTCCTTTATTAAAGCACATCATTTAAATCATTTTTCCAGCTAGCTTAGAATCTTGAAATACTCTATATTCTGATTTCATTAGGCAACTTGAAGACACTTCCTGAAGAGACAGAAAAGCCTCAGGCAGAAATGCTGTCTGACTCTCAGATTGAAAATCCAAGCGGTGAAGGCAAAAGAATAATGACTCTTGCCAGATTAAGGGAGTCCTTCTCTCTCCATCAAGGAACGGAAAGTAATTTGCAAAGCTCTAAAAAGGTAAAACAGCAGCTCAGTTCCCCTAGACAAAGGTTGCTCAATACCACTGGGAGTACTGTAAAGATTCAAAAGGCTGTCTTGACTAAGGAGGCTGAGAGTTGTCATGAGTTGGACTCGAGGGTGTCAGTTCCAAGGGGACACTTGAGAACATTAGAAGATAATGCAGATTCTGGATTCTGTAGCATTTCTGAGTCAGATGCTGGATGTAGTACACCGGAAGCTGGAAGCTGCATCAACAGTGAAAGTGTCACTAATTCTGAAGAAGAATTCTGTAGCACGGAAGAACAGATTCAGAAGGAATGTCTTAAAACTGCTGGATGTAGTAAGAAGTCATTGGACTGTAATGTTCAGGTCTTGGGCACTGAACCCAAGTTAGATCGAGTGAATGACTGGACTGATCAAAACGAGTTCTCTCAAGAAGCCAATAGTTGTTCCCCAAGAGAAAAACGTTTTAAAAGCAGAAGCTTTAAAAGTGAAGCAGATGATTCCGAGGCAGGTAAATATCCTGAAGTGAAGAACACTACTGTTGATGTACTGGTGGAAGTTAAAAAGAAAATTGTGCCTCTTGAATTCTCTATGAAGGTTTTGGCAGAAAAGGTAAAAAAGGTAATACAGCAACAACAGAAAAATACAGAAACTGAAAATTACAGAAGATTTAAAGCAAAAATTAGTCCTGGGGACAATAAAGTAGCAGAAGATGAATTAAGAAAAGAGATCAGGTATTTCTGCTTTCACTTGCTTTCACTTTGTTCATCAGCTAATAAAATTAGTTAAGGAAGAATATAAGACTTTCTTGGGGGGTGGGCAGAAGACTTAGATGTACCTGTTAGTTTTGGGTCTATTTTTCATTTAATGTTACACAAAAGTTTGTTTGATGAGTTATTTTGCTGACAGACTAGCTACTTGAACTAAGTGCAAGCAGAATATGGAAAAAGACACTAAAAAGGCCACAAACATAATAGATTTGGTTTAGATCAGCCTTGTAAATTGCAGTGCAGTTAGGGAAACACCAAATTTCATGACAGATAACAACAAACTGAAAAGACTGCATGGCTCATATTCCTCCCTTGTGTGAATGAAATTTGGTGAGACTTACCTGGAAAAATAAGTTACATTCAGATGGTCAGCAGACAGTAAAAGCCTGTGATTTGTTAATATTTGGACTAAAAAAATGTTTTAGGAAAGTCTTCTAATTGTGAAAAGAAGGCAGATATGTCAGCTGCCTTCAAAACCACGATGCCATCTTCACTGTTACTTACTTGAACTGTTGCCCTATTGCCTGCTTCTAATTTTATTATCACGAATGGGGGGATGCTGAACAAGTCCTGTCTTGATGATGGATTGTGGTCTGCCAGTAATGGCCTCATCAGTCAGTGAGAGATTCTCAATAACTGTGCTTTTATTTACATTTATATCCTGCTTAAATGAGATTTTCTTTTTTTTAAATATAAAGTGTGTTCTGCAGGGGAGAAAAAGAGGTTTTTGAGTTTTACATGGTAACTGATATGGTGTAATTTGTAATCTCTTTACATTTTTTGTATACAGTAAAGAAATGTTTGCAAAGATGGAAATCATTGGCCAGTTCAATTTAGGGTTTATAATAGCAAAGTTGAATTCTGATCTTTTCATAATTGACCAACATGCTACTGATGAGAAATACAACTTTGAGATGTTGCAACAACACACTGTTCTCCAAGGTCAGAAGCTGATAGTGTAAGTATTTCCAGTGTTTTAACGTTTTTTGAGTTGAATTCAGTGTTTCAGAAGGATATCTATGATTTATATGATGCAGTTGTAGCTATGCAGCAAGTCAGTGGTCAAACAGATTTCCCAGTGGGCTTTCATAGCAACCCACAGTTTGGTAGGGTATTGGAAACTGTTCCTGCAACAAGGAATGCTGCCCAACTTCATTCTGCTGAGTAACACTTGGAAGTAACTGTTCAGTAGTGAGATTTTTTTTTTAACAGAGCAGAGTGAAAAGTTTTACCACAGAGCTCTAAATTAAGTATCTATATTGCTTCTGAAATCTGTCTTAATGCTCTGCACTGTGTAGCTATGCAACACCATCTTTTTCTCTCTCTTTCAGGCCTCAAAATCTCAATTTAACAGCAGTAAATGAAACTGTATTGATTGAAAACCTGGAAATATTCAGAAAAAATGGGTTTGATTTTGTCATAAATGAAAATGGTGAGTTTGGACCAGAATTGCTGGAAGTAAAAGAGTTCAAAGGTTTTATCTTATTTATTATGCAAAAATTTCCTTGGGTGTTATCAGAAACTTTGAGAGAAGATGCATTATTGTATATGGGATGTTTGTTTTTTAAGACTTAAAATTCTGTGGTCTCTCTGCATGATTTAACAGAACACTGTAGATTATTTATCTCACCAGCTTTTTACAAAAGTTTTTGAAGATTCTTTGGAGTCACTCTTTGGCTATATGACTGGATGTGCCTTTTCTGGATATGTTACATTAAAATCCTTCTGTTTTAGTAGTGCACTTGCAGGGATAAATGCAGGCAAGCAGTGAATGTAGTCATTTAAAATAAATAGATACCATTAGTAACTGATCTTTGGTTTCCTTATGGCTTTAGTACTGACTTGCTTTGTTCTTTGGAGCAAATTCTGGAACCTGCAAGCTCCTTATTGTTTCCCTTATACAGTGAGGATAATGAAAATGCAGTGAGGTACCACTTTGCTATTTGGGAAGTCACTACCCATTTTTTCCATAGTCTTCATTGCAGAATATCTCAGGGTTTCTTTGGTCTAAAATGCTATTAATTATCAATCTCCTACTATCATAAATCCTCAGTGATTTTGTAGTCACATAAACTCAAAATAGTTTCATAAGCCAATTGTTCTTTGGAATTGAAGGGTTTGTCAGAAAGTAAATCTTCCTGCTTTTAAGTTGGCAAACAATTTTTTTGTTAATGTTAAAAGGGCATCTGCCACAGTTACCACTTTGGTTAGTTAATTACATACAGCAAAAGATTAAATTTAAACATTGGTATATATGCACATCACATCATATTAATGTTTTAAAGTAGTTTCTCAGGTTTTCTCTCAAGAAAAAGTAATTTCCTGTATTTCTCTGTTTCTTTATTATCATTGCAAACCTTCCAGCTCCTGTAACTCAAAGAGTTAAATTGGTATCATTGCCAACAAGCAAAAACTGGACTTTCGGTCCACAAGACATAGATGAGCTGATCTTCATGTTGAGTGACTGCCCTGGAGTGATGTGTAGGCCCTCCAGGGTCAGACAGATGTTTGCTTCTCGAGCTTGCAGAAAGTCTGTAAGTAGTGCACTTGATATTTGTGTTCAAACAAATAAACACCACGTTTCCTGATGTAGTATAGGTGGCTGTATCTGTCTGTGTCTTGCAGGGCAAGTTTATTTACTGCTGAGTGTCAACAGCTAATATCCTTCCATCTGTTCCTCATCTTTTTATGTAGAATTTGGGGAAAACTTCTGGTAGTTTTTTATTTTGTTCCAAAATAATGCATTTATGAAGATCATGTTAGCTGTGTTTTGTCCTTTGGTTGTCTGGTTGGTTTTTTTTGCTTTTAATGCCTTGCACAGAATTTATTTACTGTGGTAGCTGAAGTACTGCTCTGGTCTGTGTCAGCTGGCAAATGGAAAAAGGAAATAATTTGGGTTTTTTCCTTTACTTGCAGGTGATGATTGGAACTGCACTGAATGTGCAGGAAATGAGAAAACTGATCACCCATATGGGTGAGATTGAGCATCCCTGGAACTGCCCCCATGGAAGGCCTACTATGAGACACATAGTCAGTTTAGACTTGATTTCACCAGAATAAGTCAGTGTCTGTTTATTAACCTTTTTGGTTTTAATTCTTGGCAGTATTTTGAGCTTTTATCGTGACTCTCTTATTTCGAGTAAAAAAAATTTTAGCCAGTCTTCAGAGTTGGAAACAATAGCACTTGAAGGCATTCAGCAGGGTTTCCTTGTTATCCTGTCAAGTCATCAATACAAACATCCTGGAATTCATGTAAATAACTTCTCTCTTATTGCAATTTACTGTGTGTTGTACTTATCTGAGCAGCAATCAAAACTTTTATAAAATAAATATGTTTATATATAAGATCAGGAGTAGGTGAATCTCATTTACAGCAAATACACTGATTCTTAAAATGAAGTGGCATGTGAATTTAAGTCCCTAGGAATGCCATAAAATAAATATTAGCTTTCTATGTTTATACATCATGTATGTGATAATTTTAAAGAAAATGAAAATGATACGCAAGCTAAATTTTTCTTTTTTCGCTTATACCAAAGCTGGGTTTTATTAGCTAATGACTTAGAGCTTTACTATTGCATTTAATGATTAATTTACTGATATCTCTGTTTAAGGCTTGAATAGAATAATTCGTCTGGCATCTTTACTTTTAGTTAGCATTGTTCCCTTCCGAATTCCAATCTTGTTTTTCAAGAACAGGGATTCCTTTTCTGACAATGAATGTCTTGCCAGTCAAGTCAGCCCAAATTCTATCTCAGTACAATCAAAATAGTTAGAAAACGGTCTTTTTGAATCAGAAACCATTAAATTGGGTAGCTAAGCTCTTCCAGTTCTGTAGGACCCGTGTTTATGGGTTATGTTCCCTTCACACTCCGTTTGCTGCTGAAGGAGGTGCTGCTGCTGCTGTTCCTCCAGTGCTCAAAGCGTGTCCGTGCCGCTTGTCCGAGCAGCGTGGCAGAGCGTGCCCACGGTACCCGGCACGGCTGTGGCCAGGAACCTTCAACAAATTGTTCGTATTCCGTGCGGAGCCGCGATTTCGCACCGCTGCTCCGCCTGTGTGGAAAGCAGCCCGGCGGGGCCCGGGGCCCGCGGCAGCGTTGTTATGGCTACGGCAGCCCC
>VZTE01000631.1:590241-617194 GCA_013397775.1 Eulacestoma nigropectus
GCATCTTTTTTATGGCTCCGGCGGCCCCGCCGCACTGCGCCTGCGCGGTCCCTCAGCCCGGGCTCGGGAAGGGCTCGGCACCGGCCCGGCCCCGCCGTCCCTCAGCCCGGGCTCGGCACCGGCCCGGCCCCGCCGTCCCTCAGCCGGGGCTCAGCACTGGCCCGGCACCGGCCCGGCCCCGCCGTTCCGTAGGACGGGCTTGCCACCGGCCTTCCCCCGTCCTGCCCCGCTCAGGTGCCGGTGCTGCGGTCGCCCAGCGGTGGTGAGAACCCGGCGGGGGCCCGAGGCTGTCTCTGCCAGCCCTCGCCACTGCGGCACCGGCGGGGTGGGGTCTTGCGCTGCCCAGCGGTGATAGCCGGCTGTGATACGATTGCAGCTGTGCGGGCAGTCCTGTAACCTTCAGGTAGCTCTCAGCTGGCAGAATAACTACAAGATAGAGTGGTTATGCTGTGCTGTGGTTCAGTCTGCAACTCATAACTTGGAAGGCAAAGTAAATCAATCATAGAAGTGCAGCTGTAACTTCCAAGAACTTGCTGAATGCGTATCTTTGAGAAATGGCTTTCAACTTTTCCACGTAATTAAATCTAATAGACACCTAAAAATCGAGTAAAGGTCATCTCCATGTGGCAAAAATAAGTCTACTGACAACACTTCCATCACAGTGGTTTTGATGGAAGACTTGGAGGTAATTCACAGACATTGCTCCCTTTTAACCTTGTGGCCTCCCTGCCACAAGCTGACACCCCTGCCTTGAGGAATTGCTGTTACAGAAATAACTGAAATACGTGCATATAAAATAATGACAGAAGTAATGATAATTTTTTTGGTAGTTGTCTGTGTTTTGGGTTTTTTAACTAGTTTATAGGGTAAAAATATTTACATAAGACAGAAGTAAATTTTCATTTTTCAGAAGGAAAATACACATTGAGACAGTTCAGTAGCTATGCGAAAAGGCAAGAAGAAAGATGTCAAGAAGAAAGATGCCAAGAAAGATGGTAAGAAGGAAGCTGGTGAGAAGTCAGAAGAATCTGCAGGTCTTACAACTGAGAGTAGCTTAACAACGCAGCCAGATTTGCAGAATGAGTCAGTGAGTGAAGAAACTCGGGCAATTCCAGAGGCACCAGATAAAGAGCCAGAGGTAGAGGAACCACCAGTCCAGCCTGTTCCCCCGTTCCACGAGGAGCCTATTCTTGCTCAAGTGATTATAAAAAGGTACACTTCTTACAAATACAGCAGTGAAGTCAAGAACTCTCATTTAAGTGTCTCTGCTGCAGCCAGTGTAGTACAAACACAGATTTGACTCTTGATTTAAAGCAGAGAATCAGGTTATTCAGACCTAGTAGCAGTGACACCTTAGGAGACATACATGTGGAATCCTGCTGCCTTCTGGCATCCTTGAGTGCTGCTCCTGCTCTCTGCTTGCCAAAACCCTCAGTCTTTTAGCTTGTTCACCTTCAATAAAGTTTTGTTAAAGTATACAGATAACTAGTGAAGAAAATATATCATATAATCTTTAATTGTTGCTGCCTGTTAATGCTTAGGGCTGCTCATATCCCTTCAGAATATCCAAAACTCAGGAAGCAAGTGAATGGCAATGTTAACAAAATCCTTTTGTATTTCAAGGGAATTATGTAACGTTTCATATTCCAGCATGCCTGGCTGTAAGGTAGTAAATAGTACCAATGTGATTTTTTTCCTTAATTGAAGGACTTATGGGTCTGAGGCAACACAACAATTACATGGAATATTACAAGGAAGGTTCAAAAAATTGGAAATTTTCTTGTAGTTCATTATTCTACACAAGATGCAACAGCTGACCTATGTGTAGACCATGGTAAATCAAAGGTCGTTTATTATATGTGATTTAGAGCTATTAGCAGTGACTTGAAATGTTCATCTTTAGTTTGTTTTGTTTGTAGCTATGAAGGTGAAGAAGTTGATGGATTCTATGAGGGCGAAGGATTTATATGTTTTGAGGGAGGAAATACATACAAGGTGAGTATATAAATTTTAAAAAAAGGTAGTAATGGAATAAGTTCTCTCTCAAGAGCACTGAGAAGCATTACAAGCTCTGTTAGTGTCTGCCATTAAAACTCTTGATTGGAAGCTAGTAGTTGGAGGGGAATTAACATGTCATTCTTTTGAAATCTTACAGTCACTGTAGGCTTCAGCTGGGGTAAGAATAAATCTGCAAATGATGCTATTCTCTTCATTTTGAAGGGTCTATTTTCTGAAGGACGTATGAATGGACAAGGGACTTACACGTGGGCTGATGGAGTAAAGTATGAGGTAAAGTACAGTTTAAGTTATTAACTGAACACAACTGCACCCAGTTAGAGGTGCAAATTGAAGGAAAGTAGGTAAGTTGGAGTAATTGGTACAGTACAGGTGGTAACTGCGGAGCTGTGGCAGTGATTTCAATCACAAGCCTGACTTGTCCCAGAAAGCTGGGGAACACAGAGTCTTAGTTTTTAATGTTGTCATTTAATCTTTCAGGGAACATTTATTAAGAATGTGCAGATGCTTGATGGCTGTTACACCTGGAGTGATGGCAGTGTTTACGAAGGATCAATCAAAGATGGACTTAGGCATGGATATGGATTTTTCAGGAGTGGTACTCGTCCAGTTTCTTACCTTGGTGATTGGTGCAATGGCAAAAGACATGGGAAGGTCAGTAAGAACTAAATGAGAGCGTGGGCTCGGGTGATACCTTCAAAACCAGCAAGTGTTCTGTGCAAAGATTTTGCAAAAGTCTTTTGTTCTGTTGCATGGTCTTATGCCATGTAGAGATTTGTTTCTCCTGGGGAGTTTTTCTGAGGTTGTGAATACAGTCAATACTGTAGACTTACTGGAAGTAAAATTCTGAATGGGTCAGAAAACTGATCTACCTCAGAGTGAGTATTGTGATTAAGATGCCAAGGTTAGCTCTCTTAACGTATTTCCAAGGAGTTTGAAAAACATGGCAGACTTTGGTGTAATGTAATAGGATTTTTCTTTTGAACACTTGGTGTTTTCTAAGGTCTTACCTAATATTAATCAAAAGAGGTTGCTTTTTTTATTTAATTGTATCCCTTCAGTTGCTTTCAGTACAGTGAATCAGAGACTCTAACTATTAGAACGTGATTACAAGTGTTGTATCATTTGTATGTGGTGTTTTATTCATGTAGATGAATATTTAGGTATTTAAATTGACTATGCTCTTTGTTTCAGGGTGTAATTTACTATGATAAGGAACATACCTCCTGGTATTCAGGTGAATGGGTAAATAATGTCAGAGAAGGACAGGGATTGAGACGGTAAATATGATAACACTTGTTCTTACTCTCACATTTTTTTATTTTATGTGTATTATGTTACAGTTTCTTGTGTTGTTTAAAATGGGTACAAATGCTGTCATTTCATAGTAGTGTGTACCTTCTGCAGTGAAATAAAAAATGTACAAAGTGCTTTATGGTAACAAAACAGACCTTCTTTGTAAGTTTGTTTTTATGTGCAGTATTTCTATTGACCATTCGAACGAAGGAAAACAAATTTAAAGACAAAATCCCAAATCGGCTGTGGGAAACCACAATTCAATATTTAAAACCAAACAAACTCAATTGACTTTAGCAGACGGAGCTGCCTTATGAATAAATTACTTATCTATAGAATTATTTATAAACAAATATTTTTAATAGCTATGGCAAAGACTCTTTGGGAAAAGGAGCTGGTTAATATTTTTTGTGATTTCTAAATTAAAAATAGGATGTAAGCCGTGGCTACAATCAAACCTCTGTATCCATGTCATAGTGAGACAATTTTCAATTTAATACTTATATTTAGCCTTAATAAGTTCTAAATTTATTAGCAATGAGGTTTCACATAAACTTTTAATAAGATCAGCATAGAATTTAGTATGAATTAACTCTTGTTGGTTTTTTGCAGCTACAGATCTGGAAATACCTATGAAGGTCAGTGGAAGAAAAATCTACGACATGGACATGGAAAAATGACATGGCTGACAGCTAGTCAGGAGTATACAGGACAGTGGGAGTGTGGCATACAGGTATTCATTTCTTCCCCAGAAACCTTTCTTTAGTTCAGCATCTGTCTGCTACTCTAGGAAAGCTAAATAGGGAATTTTGTGCAATATCAAAGGAGCTTTGTACAATTTTTGCCAGTTGATACAGCATAAACATGTTCTTTATTACAAATTGACTCTCAACGTTAGCAATATTCAAATTGTTAAAAGGCTTTTGATTTAGTCTTATAAAATCAAAATTTAATTCCCTAGTGGAAAATATAAACATTTTTCAATTAAAAAAAAAGTTAAAGAAGTGTTTGTGACTTAGCTTGAGCTATGACTTCAGCAGTAGGTATATGTGGCAGTTTATTTCTGTGTCACCTGTAAAATACTAGACCATACTGTTCCTTCTTGGAAAAGTTTTATGATGGAAGACAATTTTGTGCCATTTTCAGTTCCTTCCATTTATTACTCTGTTTCAAAAAGAATGTGAGCTACTTGCTCTGCCTTTTCACTCTGCTTAAAATTGTCAGAGAGTCCAGCTTGTGGAACATCCTGGCTCTGTGGCTTGGCGTTCCTCACCTGGCTGTTCAGCACTGCGGGAGAAGGATTCAGGGAGGAAGGGTGGGTGTCTTTAGGAGTCCTGTGGTAGAGCTTGCTCAAGTATGTGTTGATGCAGTGTATCCTCTGGGTGCTTCTCCCATGCACCTTTGTAGGATGTAGTTCTGTGCCTGCTTTGAAGTGCTGCAGCCATCTGCTGGGGGCTTTTATTTCAGAGAATTACCGAAGTCTGGACCTGTTTCTTGAACACACCATTTTTTTTCAGCATGGATTTGGCACCCACACGTGGTTTTTTAAGAGAATGCATGAGTCTCAGTATCCTCTACGGAATGAATACATGGGTGATTTTGTAAAAGGGGAGCGCCATGGACATGGGACGTTCATATATTCTAGTGGAGCAATGTACAGTGGACAATGGGTTTGTAATAAGAAGCATGGCAAGGTGAGTATTGACAAAACTACAGACAACAGCAGAGCAAACTGTTCTGCTCTGTATAGAGGATCTCTAGATTTCTGTACAGCAAACTACACCCAGTTTGCAGTGTGGATGGAATCCCCACACCAAGGGCAGAGAGTCCACTGAAAGCAGTAGGAGTATTTCCAAGGACACAGGTTGACTCTGTGGTTAGATGTGTTTTGTGTGTACAAAGACATACATTTCACTGTGGAGATTTTCAGTGCAATAGGTGCATCTTGAGTTTTGCAGTGGTTGGTCAGAATTTCACAGTTCCACAGCGAGCTGATGGATTTCAAGCTGTCCTTGCACAGAGAGGTTCTTACATAAAACAGACTTTTGAAAAAACTCTGAGTGGAGTGCCACATACGCAAACTAAGGAGAGCAAACAAGTCTTTCTATATGGGGGGAAAATACTTTTCAAAGTCAAGCAGATAGATAGGCAGTTTTTTATCCCAACAATGTACCTATTTAATAGGTGACAAAATGCATTATAAAAGAGAATAGGAAAAAATATTTTGCCATATTTTATTTAATATATTGCATTTTAACCAAGTTTCTGAAAAGGAAATTTGACTGAGAGCATTAATGTTATTTTTTATGATCTTTGTTTTATATGATAATTAATCTGTCTGTAGGGCGTGTTTATCTCCATGAATGGTGAAGTTTTTCGAGGAGAGTTCATAGATGATCATCCAGTGGAATGTCCTGCTCATCGAGGGGCTGCTGTGAAAGCCAAAAAGCAGAGAGCCACTGGCACAAGAAGGCGTTCTGGCACTAGTGAGCAGCTTAACAAAACAAATTTTACTCAGTTCACATTTTGTTGTTCCATTTTACTATAACATGAAACCGTTTGTACATACTCAAGAACCAGACATATTTCTTCAAAGAACTTAGATAAAAATGGGAGTCATGGCTTTTGCTTCCATGTTTCCTCTGAGTGACACCTGGAGTGGAGTGACACATCCACACCACATCTTGTAATGGATGGAACACTGCTGTCTGGAAGTTTCACGGCTTATGTAATGTCTGCATTTCCCTTTGGTTAGGGGTTGATTTGACAAAATTGCTCTTCAATTGTTACGCTGTTGGTTATGAAATCTCTACTCCTCACTATGAAGGAATCTGTTGTTCGAAGTCAGTAATATAAGAAGGAATAATACACGCTTTGGTTTTTTGTGTATGTATATTAAACTTTGTTTTAGTTTGTTCTAACTTATTTTATTTGCATGGTAGAAAAGACCACAATCATTAATGCCTTGGAAGAGATTTATATTCTGGGATCAGATATTCAGTTGGATATATCTTTACTGCTTGGGTTGTTCCCAAGGGAAGACAGAGAGGAAGAAGTGAAACAAGTAAGAGTCTACTGTTTGATACTTGCAGTTTATCCCTGTATTGTGTTTCATATTATTTTATTTCTGGTTTATTTGTGTTAAAGTAACCCTTTCCATTAAACAATTATTCAAAATCTGAAGGCCATGAAAACAGAAAAGCAAAAAGAATGAATAGACAGTTTTGCCTCTTCTGAGCTTCCACTAAAAAAGACCAGTTAAAAATATGTTAACATATCTGGAAAGACATTGAGCAACCAGCTTTAGCTACTCTGAGGTTTGTCTGCTGACAGAGGATAATTAATTTTTATCAGTCACCAAAACCTATGTATTAAAACTACTTTTGAGTAATGCTTTTGTGAACACTTAGCCAGGGATATGCTCTGCTAAGTTGCAAGGTCAAATAATTATCTGCCCACTTACAGGATCAATACAAACTGATCTCTGCTTGCTTTGAGATGGTGCTGAAAACATACCCTGCTTTATTTAGGTAGCATTGGCTGTGTTGAGGCATATTCCAGAGCTGAGAAAAGCCTACAACTTCTACAGTGTCTTAGGCTGCAGTCATTCTCCTGACAACACTTACACCCTGACTAAGCTGCAGTTTTGGAGGTTTCTGAAGGACTGTGGGTTTCATCTCTCCTCCGTAACTCTGGCTGAAATGGACCGGCTGTTGAGAGGTTTGTATTCCTGGTGATCAGGGTCTAGAATGAAGGAATTTTAATAGTAAGCTGTGGAGAGCTGGAGTGGCAAGTTCTGGCAGCTCAGCTCTGGGAGTTAAGTGGCCCTGAGTCAGTACCTCTGTGCCTGTGAGTTCTCAGTGGATGAATTTACACTTCTCTGGGCACTTCTGGTCCTTAGGTGAGAAAATACGAAATCAAAATACAACATAAAAAATTGCACTGAAGAGCCATCTGTGAAAATACGTATTCACCCCTGGTCTTGCCACTACTATTACAGTTTTAAGAGAGAGAGAAGTAGGAGAAACAAATATTTTTTTTTTCAGTGTTCTTAACTTTGGTTTGCATGTAGTATGTTTTTTTTTTCTTCCACAGAGCCGGTTGATCAATCAATTCCCTTTAGATCTGCAGTGTCCTTAGTATGTGAAGAGTTTAACTCCAGCTTTGAATCCCCTTTTATTTCTATATATGCTGAGTGGATGCATTTCTAGAAAGAGAATTGTCCAAGATCCAGCTACAGGTGGACAGTTCTCCCTTTACCGTTGTTTGGAAGTGCTGCATTGTCTGGCCTGAGTCTTCCAGGAGTGTTGTTACACTGTGATGGGTGGAGATGGAGAGGATAAGAAAGGCTGACAAATCAATATGCCTATAAGCATTTTAATTTACATGAGAACAGTAGAGATTTGGTTTTTTTGAATTTTTTAGGTAAGAAACCACCTGAGAGTATACATTGTCCACATGAGGCATTACTGTTCAGAACATTTTTATCCTACCTTGTTCACCTGGCGTTTCATATCTATCATGAAAATTACAAGTAAGTTTCATCTTTTAGTGAAATTTATTTCAGTGTAATCAGTTTGAATCTTCCCAGACAAGAGTATTTTTGTTTCAACGGCAGAGACGAAGTTCCTCGTCTGCGTAACTGTTTCTCAGAAATGATGTCCAGGAATGTTCTGCCCTCTGCCTGTTATGTCCAAGGTAAGCAATGCTATTTCTTCTGTGCAGAATTCATCAGTTAGTACCACATGCATTACAGTTTTATTGTAACTGTTATCTTTTCCCCAATTCATTTTGAAAGGTCTCCTATTTTATGGTGAACAATTCACATTTTTTGCCATGAGCTACATTGACAAATGCTGGGAAATATACAGAGACTTTTGTAGACCACGTCCCAGACCTCCATTTGAACCCACAGTGAAGATGAGGCAATTCCTCTGGATGTTGGCTGTAATAATCTAATTTTGTTTTGTTTTGTGTGATTAGGTATGCTTTCTTAGTTCAGTTTATATGAGCCTTTTAAAATAGTCCCTGTGGCTTCTGCACAGTTGAAAAGTAGGGGTGTGGTTATTTGTGCAAGCTGTCCAAGGAACAGTAAAGGAACAGTTGTTCTACTGTTATTTACTATTATTTATGCACTTTTTCAGGACTGAATTCTGATTTTGTACTTTCTCATTTCAAATAATCAAATCCTAGACAAATGTGTTTAAGGAATATAAATATTTTTGCTGGTCCCCACTGTGTCTCCCTCTGCCCCACCTATAAGATGTGTATATGAACATGTCCTATTGTTAGAACTCAAAGACTGACAGCTATTGAAATAACACAGTAAACCATTTCAATAATGTATTTACTACAAGAAGAACATGAGATTGTTTACTAAAATTCAGTAATTTGAGGACAGATCAAGATTACTATGAAGGTAGAGAACAGTTCCCACTGATATGCCTGGGGTTTGGGTACTATCCCTTTATAAATCCAAGCAATTTTTTCATGAAGAAAAAAATCAGATGGCAAAATTGTAATTTTTAATATTTTTGTTTATGAGCTTTCACAAGTTCTTTTGTAACACTGCTTTTGCAGTCTAGAGAAAATTCCCATTGGCTTCAATAGGACTAGAATTTCACTTTGTTGTTAATTGCATGTGTGGAAGTATCATTTGAAACCACTAGAAATTTTGGCACAGGCTTGAAAGGGAGGTAGATCAGGTCCACGTAGGGAATGCCTTAAGTGCTGTTAACATGTTAACATTTATTCTTACCCAGGATTTTAAACTTCTCAGCGAACAATTAACTGCTTCAAGAGTTGTGGGAATATTTGTCAAAGTTGGTGCCTCTCTACCTGGTATCAGTGGTGTCAACCTGGATCTGGAGGTGTGTGTGGAAAAAAAATGTAGTCCATTGCTACAGGAACAATTAAAATTGCTTATAAAAACTGCTGTAAATACTGTCCTACCTGCTGGAACAGGAGGAAAAGGAATTAATGTATTAAAAAAAAGAAGAGTACAAACTTGAGCCTCTATTTTTGTCTTCCTTTGTTCTGCCTGTATCTTTTAGTTTAGGTCATGTACTTCTATGTTTTTCTTGTTACCTCAGTACAATCTCAGCATACTTGACCATTCAGATAAGTCCTTAAGAGTGCCATAATCCATGCAGGGAAATCCCATTTCCATTGGAGTGCTGCTAGTGATAGTTCTGTCTGTGGGGAGCTGCCTGACAATATGGATGTGCAGTGATTACAGAGGGATTAATCACTGCACTTCCAGCTGCTGAGGCTGTTAAGGTGGATCAGTAATTAAGATATGAACCCACTGATCCTGAAAATCTGGTGATCCAAGAAACTTGATTAGTGACATATGAGGTGCTGCCACCTCAGTGAGGTCAAGTAGTGACTGTAGAAGACTCTTGTGCTACCTGAGAGCTGGCCTAGTATAGAAGGTTTTCACCCTTAAAGAATTAACCCTTATTTAGCAACAGTCTCTTGTAAATGACGTGACTGAATTTGTTTTAAGCAGGATCTGATAAACTGAACACACAGTGTAAGTCTTACTAAGGAATCCATTATAAACCCACTCTTGGGGTTTCTTGCAGCATCATAGGCAATTAAAAAGTTTTAGGTAATAGCTGTAGTTGTGAGTTACTTGTTAGAGAAATTTCTCATAGCTCCAGATACAACAAAAATCAGTGCAGTGTTTTAGCTCAATGTGACTTGTATGAAGTGTAACACATCATATCCCCTCCTGAATTTTTTGACCTTTGGCTGTTTTCAGTTTTTCTTCAGAAGAAGGGATGTTTGACTAGATAAATGAGGCCAGAGAGACTTCACTGTCACTTCTGAGTTCTTTGCTTGCTCAGGTACATAGGCCTGTTAATGAAGAGCTTTTGTAAAAATGAACTAATTTACCACTGCATTTGTTTTACTTTAGATGGTTTTTCTGGAATTTTTTGAAGCTCTTCTTGAATGTGCATTGGTGTATGTTACCGAGGATATGATCCTGGAGAAAGCAGCTCAAGACAATCAGAAAAGAAGTAGCATTGGAATCAACGAGTTCTCCAAGAAAAACTCAGCTGTGTCTCTCACAGAATGTTCTCTGCCCCAGGTAAAGTTGATGCAGACCTGTTTGATGTTACTATGTGTCCACTTAGAGGACGAAGTCAGGCCCTGCAAATGTTCTGTTTGCTGACCATGGAAACCAATTTTTGCATAATTTGCAAATTTTGCATTTTTTTTTTGCATAAGCAATCATTTGATTGGGTCCTTCTGCTTTTTCTGTTTGTTGGTACCTTAAATTCTAACATCAGTGCAGACAATTTTAACACATTGGCACATTTTCCTAGATAACTATAAATACACATAGAGGACTTCTGAAGAGGAACTGACAGATTGGTTGGCTGGTGAAAGATATGTCTCTCCTGCATTAAGCTGAATGTCTAAAATTGTTCTGTAAAAATGGCATTGCAGCTGTTGTAGCAAGCCTTGCTGTTTGCCAGCAGTTCAGCTGTCCTCTTTTACTTTTTTGCTAAACTTCTGAATAAGGATTTTGTAGGTTGTAAGATGCTGCCTCTGACACTGATGGAATTTGGGTATACAGAGTAGTTGAAGGCATGAATTAGAATTGTTGTTGTTTGGAATTATGCACAAGATGAAAGTATTTTTGTTAATTCAAAGAGTATTCACAAACACATAATTTCACAGCCTCTGTAAGCCAGTGGTGCCACTGTACACCACCACTTCCCATTCTTTGGCCAGTTGTTCCCACCCTAGGGACCCATTCCCTTCCATCACTGCAAGCAGTGACACAGTTGCACAGTGAAGTGGTCCAGTGAAAATAGTCAAAAAAAGGAGAAAATCTTAATTTAAATGTATTGAGGGTAAAATTCTTCTTGCATTACATTTCATTAGTGCACTTACAGCAGAAGTGTGATTGGTACAGACATAAATGATGACATTTCCGAGGCAGCTGAGCTGTACACTCAGGAGCAGATGAACAATAGATGAACAATATGTAGGGCAACATGTAAGAACAGAGGAACAGGTCAAAGAACAGGAGCTTTCATTCTCTGTAGTGCTGTCTTTCCCTAGCTCTGAAATAGGATAATCCTACTTGCCTGGCTGGTATCAAAGGTAAAGTATTACCTGGTAATACTTGAAAAGGTGAAACACTCCTGCAATTTAAATGTTGTGAGATAGGCATGATTGTAGGATGCATTTGGTTGGCAGAATGCTATGTAGATGGGAATTTGCATGACTCAAAAGGACTTGGGATTTCACTTTGTAATTTGAACACAAGCCCAGACATTTAGTAACTGAATTTAAAACTTCTTTCCAGCCACCTTGTGGAGCCACAGAGCTTGCTTGTCAACCTTCTCTGCTGGGTGAGTACTGTATAAAGTGGCTATAAAATTGTAAAGTGGCTAGAGGAGATCCACTTTTTCAGCAACTTTCAAAACAATTAAACAGGAGCTGATCATGGAAACAGCTGATGTATTGCAGTTACAGAGGGCAGCTCCATTCAGTTTGGCAATTATGACAAGGTTTATGTTTAGCTTTCCATAGCTGCTGTACACAGATATCTGGGCAAGTTGGAATCTTTGAATTTTCTGTGCTTTTTAATTAGAAGCTATTACTTTTTCCTTAAAAACAACTTTAAAGGCTTTTTAAACCTTAATTCTTCCTGTTCTGTCCCACTCATTTGGGCATGGAAACAGGAGATTGAACTCGGCATTGTGCTTTCATTAGAAACAAACTTTTCATCGTTTCAGAAGTGTTTTAACCACAGGTTTGGCTGTCAGGTCAGATGACAATCTATATTTGTTCATGCTGAAGATCAAACTTGGCGTTTCATGCACAGAATTAAAGGCTGAGTAATTTTAATTTTCTTTCTTTGCAATATCAGAAACTCTTCTGTCATTTCCCCCAACTCCTGGAGAAAGCAAATATGATGTGTCATTGCCCAACGAGGATGTAAAAGAAGAACAAGATTCCTGTCCAGAAAAGGAATTGACAGGTAAAACAGTCCTACTGTTTTAGGATTTAACACACACACACACAGAGATCTCTTGTAGCTCTTGAATTGTGAAGTTTTAATTGTATATGCAGATTTCAGCTTGTCACAAGAGGGCAGTAAATGAGCATTAATTCTGGAGAATATTTTGTAAAAATCTTTAAATATTTTTAAAAAGAAAACAAAACTTCATGATTAAATAAGACATTTAAGTACTGACTTACACAGTTTCCCCAATTTTAAAATGCTACATTTTATTTGTAGGGCATCCATAAGCTGTAATTTGTAGTTACTCTATGCGAAACTCAAGCTGCAAGCCTGTCTGTCGAGTGTCTTGGACAAATAAAATGAATTACTGCTACGTCCTGCTTCTTTTACTTGATATAAGAATTATTATTAGTGGTGTGCCACCACTAGCTGGGGTAAGAGGCCTTATGTTAGGACAGGCCAACATTCATGCAGAAGAGATGTCGGTAAGAGTACTTTGGTATGTTGAGGGTCGTACTTTTTTGTACCATCTTCCTTCCAGCTGATTAGCAGATCTCATCTGGGTTGGTTTTTTGTGTTTGTTAAATGTTTTCTGCTGATACAGAACCCAAATCCAAGGACATAGGTAGACAAAGATCTTTGTGTAGTCATCAGCTCTTTTGCTGAAATCTGATGGCTGCAAAGTTGCACATCTGAAAAACTGCTTGTTCAGGGCCCATCACCTGGGCCTGGCCTGTTTCCTGACATGACAAGGGACACTGGCACACACCTCTGTCCTTGCAGGTGGTCCTGTTTGTTCCTCCCTTCCCCTGTGCACAGGAGTCACAAATACTGAACTGTCACCAGGTTACTGCAGAAGACCCTTATCATAGGATTAAAGGGAAGAGTTCATTGTCTTTTTGTGCCATTCCCAGGGCCAAGTCACTGAAGCCTCACGGAAGGGCCACCCCCTTTCAGTTCAAATTGTCCCACACCTTTCATTTTCTGTTCCATGCAGAAGCCAGACCTTCCCATTGCAGAGTATCAGAGCTGAAATACTGTAGTCTAAAACACATTTGAAATAGAAGTGCCCTGCTAAATAAACATGTTTAATTTACATGTTGCAGATGAAGGAAGAGAAGAAGACGAAGAAGAAGAGCTGTTTAGTCTGTGGAAGTGTCAGGTGCAAACCTTTTTCACAGCTAAGTTCTTCCCTGCTTTTGAGCATGAAATAGTGCTGAGGGAAAAAATAAAAGAAAACAAAAAGCAGGATGCTGAATTAGCTGGGCTGAGAAAGATCCAGGCTGAGGAGCTGGCAAGGTGAGTGTTGAATCTTGCCTGGCAGTACTGTTATCCCTTATCTTCTACTGACAAAATGATTGAAAATGAGAAGTGTGCTTAAGAAAGCATACTGTACCTGGAAAACAAACTCACCCAGGTATAATTAGTAACATACAGAATGTAACTCATGTGCTTTCTGTTGCTGGCTGGAGTAACAAATACAGGCTGCTTTCAGGTTACAAACTCCTAACTCTGGTATTTCCTGACACTTGGGTGCTGCTCTGTGGAAAGGCAGTTAAGACACATTTGGACTTGAGGGGGTAGAGACCTTCTGCTTCTCTACACTGTGACAGTTCATACTGCTCATACTATGACTAGAGCTGTAGGTGCTTAGCCAGTATAAATCTGTCTCCCTCATCTTGCAGTACCTTAAATTCAAATTTTGTTCACACAGACTTATTGCTGAAAAAGAAGTAGAACAGGTAAAAAGGCAAGAAGCAGCCGCAGCAGAAAAGGCACTTGCAGAGTTAGAGGAGAGTGCCAAAACACTGAAGGGAAAGCCCAGGAGAGGAGCCTTGCCAAAGAAAGACGCATCCGTGAGAGGACCCTCTCCCAAGACAAATCTCTTGGCCAATAAAGAGGCCCCCAAGAGAGAACCCTCATCAGAAAGAGGCCCACAAGGCAGCAGAGCCTGAAGAGGAAGAGGCAGAGAAGGCAGCACCCACAGGTACCAAGGCACTTGCTGACAAAAAGCAAAAGAAATAAATCCTCTGCTGGCAACTACTGAAGCTTCAAGCAAGTACTCTCCAAATAAGGAGAAAAACCCCCCAAACCAAAACAACCCCAGAAAACCCACTCTTGTAGGAAGCTGTGAGAATGGCTCAACTGTGTGCACAAGAATTGCTGGTTTCAGAGGGAACAGTCCTTTACACCAGGGTCTTGGGCAAGTGGTAAAGTAGCAGGAAGTCACATGATGCAAATGAACACAGATGCTCCTAAAGTGTAACAATTATTAGTTTTATTTTTCAGCAAAATATTCACATAACATATCAGAATGGAATGGTACAGATGAATTCAGACTGGTTTTTAATTAGTTTGCACATAAACCTTTTTAAAATTTAAAAATTTTATGGTCAGAGTTTACAGATTTTAGTAGAAATTTTGATTCTTACAAAGCAAGTATTGCTTTACTATTGTCATTATTCCAGTCAATAATATGACTAATAACTTCTCATGTTGAACAAGTGCCTGACATTGACATCTTCAATAAATCAGTCCTTTGCAGATCAATCCAAGAAGAAAATATTATTAAACTGTGTTGCACAAAGTTTCTTCACTTCTTCTGTTTAAAAAAAAAAAAAAAAAGATACATCAGTATGGTATTTTACAGAAACCTCCTCAAGAAAAGCCCTGGGGATTGTCATGGAGAATATAATTACATTCAAACAGAAAAAGCCCTGAGAGTTTCTAATGTAGAAATACACTTAATGTTACTGTCTGCAGTAGGAGAAAGGCAAGTCTGACATCTCCCACTGTCTGAAAGCTGAGTTGTGTTTAAGTGGGTTAAGTGTAAATGATGGGCCTCTTATCCAACACTGTAACAGCAGCAGACTTGGCTGAACCTAAGGAAGTATATTATACCCCCTTTTTCAGAGAAAGGAGGAAATTAGGGTATTCTGTTACAGTAAATCAAGTCTGCAAAATGTTTGCTTTGTGTTATTTGGTAGACAACACTTTCTAAGTTTATCAGGCACAGAAACACTCTTTTGCTGTTTGATAGGTAGGTTTGATGCTGAAAGACAGTAATAGAAAGATTTCCAAGTTAAGCAGCTCATTCCTCTTTTTAAAATGTAGGTTGCTGGGCTTTGGTCCTGTGAAAGTATGAATTCTTTCCCATTGTCTAAGCAAGCACATTGCCTCCTGTTAAAACAGAGCCCTACAATTGCTGCAAGTAACATTCAAACAGATTTTTAGAGAAATAGCAATGTAAAAGCTTATTGCATCTTAGTGGTCATTCTCACTCTTAGTCATATTAAATCATTCTCAAAACCACATTAGAAACAAGACAGTGATGGATAAGGATCACTGATAGGACAGCCATAATGTGTAAGTAACTACGCCTGGATCTGACAAAGAAAAACTCAGATGTAAATATGTTCATCTCTGACCTGTAATACACTACTAATGTATTAGTAAATTACTAAATTACTCCTAAATTACTAAATTAGTCCTAAACTAAGCTCACAGTGCTGTCCTCTATTATTTGAAGGAGGAAGGATGACTGATTAATAATTAAGAATGCCTGCTGAATATTTATGCTGTCCTTTCACAGCTGGTAGTAGGCAGACTAAACCTTAGGCAAACTCACCTGCTCTATCAAAGATCAGTCCCTCTCTAGATTTCTCATGAGACGAGTTTTATTACTTCTCTAGGGACACACATTTTAGGAGTAACTGTATTTAAAGGTAATAAGAAACAATCCTTACCATTAACTTCAATCAGATTTACATTTTTTTGATTCAAAATAACATACAGTTCTCGCTGGTCAGACTTTTTCCCAACTACCCAGTAATCACTCATTGCCTTCACAATAATTTCCTCATCTTCATCAACTCTGAAAGAAGTTTTAAAAAGTAAAGAAGGTGGCAGCAAGTTCATCTTCAACAACTTTATCTGTAATCATTAGGACAGCTCAATGTCAGAAATTGTGGTTGTGCAGTGTCAAAGAAAACACCAGTTCTAACTTGGCCATCATTCAGTCCAGGACAAAGGCTTCATAAATGGCTACTTACGACATCCCCAAATGTGTCAATCAGTAATTTTTTCATTAGCCAAACACTCCAGTGCTCTGAAGAAAACTCCTCCATTCTGTAAAGGACACACTTCCCAGAATGAGGATTTGCTACACAGTGACCAAATATTGAAAGCTGGAGATGGGTTGGTGATAAGCTTTCACTGAACTGTTAAACCCAGACCTAAACTATGCTCAACAACTACATATATTCTATAAAGCTGTCACTAACCCAGTACTTCCATAACATGATGAAACATGCTTTTTTCATTTACAGAAAAGTTAAAACTTTGTCTTTAATCAGAGTGGGAAAATTGCTAGTTGCTAATTAGAGCTACGGGCAGCCCAATCATTCAGCATTGTCATGATCTTCATTAACTTTTGTAGTGACAGAGGGTCTCTCCCACCTTGCAGCGTGATACCTATTGACAAGAAGCCACTTATCTTCTCTGTCAGCAGGACTGCAGTAACTGCAAGGTTTGCATTTCATCCATTGTCTCACCCCTAGGAGCCACCAGCTGTGTCGGGGGCAGGTATGACACAGGCAGAAGCAGGTGTCCCTGTCCTTTATACCACTTTCCCAGATTAGACAGACTCTGGTTCTTCTCATCCCATTTGTTATGACTACTCTGAAGCCTCCAATAGATGAAGTACTTTCTTGGATAGAGGCCCTGGCCCTCTTTTAAGTTATTTTTTTAAAAGGACACTAGAAGCTTTTTTTAAGATGGACTACTTCTGGATCAACACAAAATACCAAACATGAACAGCCAGCCATCAACAAAAAGACTGGAAAGCTCCACTCCTATGAAAAAAAAAATAAATCTGCTTGACAGCAGGAGTAACAGACTACTTAAGAGTTAAGCATTACCTGGAGAAGTCACTGTTGATATCACCGAGAATCTTCATGAGGTCAGGGTGAACAGATGCAAGCGATACGCTGGGTGTTTTCCTCATGTGAATGGTACTTTTCTCTGCCAAGTTCATGTGATTGAAATAGATGAACTTAAATTGAGGTTCCTTCTCAGCCCTAGGAAGGTTTAAAAAGAAAAAAAAAAAAAAAAAGTGATTTGTGAATACCAACATGTTCTTTAAGCACAGGCCTCCCAGAGACTGGGTAGTGAGCCAGGGCAAAGCTAACTCAGACAGCCTGGAGTTACCTTCACACTGAAGGGACTTGTGGGATTGAACTTCATTTTAACACACTTTAAAATAAACAGAACAAAAGACAACCAAGCCTGCAGAACCAGCCAGTGTTTCCCCTTCTGCCACTCAGGCTGCCAGTAAACACACACAGGGGAGTCTGAAGGCCTTGTCCCACTTCACAGTAGTAATTCATTTGCATTTTCCTAATGAGCTGTTTTTTTCTCTGCCCCCAGTTTGTTCCTGCTGCTCTCTCCTATGCCAGTCCAAGCTGATTTGAATGGATCCTGGGTCTTTGAGCATTAAGTCATCTTCTATTCATGTCTTTGTTATTTGTTACAACCAAGAGAACAAACTCTTCCTCGATCCAGGCAATTAGATTTGCCCCCATCACTTGTGTGGGCCAAGCAAGAGACTATTTTCAATCTCCTGCCTTGGCAGTCTTCCACCATTTCCTCTTTTATGAAGTTAACATAAAAACCTAGAGCTGTAATTTTTTGTAGAAGTCACAACAAATTCAGACTGACCAAAAACTGGCTGCAGAATTGGTCCTTGAGGCAATGCATTATTTAGAACCAGGAGATACTGTGATGACACCACTCACCTTAGCAAACAACCAGATACCCCTGCTCTCTGTCACCCACATGCATTAGTGCCAAGGAACTGTATCATGTTTTCAGGACACCATGGCATTAAACTTTTAAAGAGTTAAAGCTGCCAAAGCCAGTCCCAGATGACATTTAAAAACCCCAAGTTTAATGATTTAGTAGATTGGCACAATTTCAAGCACATCCTATTCCATCCTGTGCGATTTTGCTGATTTGGGAGGGTACCACTAAGTTCACTCACACACCTATCTTTGGTTGAATTCCTCTCATGTTGCCATATGTGATGCTGTTCCCCAACTAATACATCTATTAAAAAATAAATGCAATTTTATTGCAAGTCAGCTGTAGTTCTAAGTGAAGGATATTTCCCAAAGCATTAACATCTTTCATTTGACTGTTTTTTGCCCCTCAAGTAATCACCCTAGTCCTGCAATATAGAAAACAAGAAAGACCTTTTTTCCCTCACCTACTATACATGGCAACATTTCAAGAAGCAGTAACTCTGGAAAAGTCCCCAACTGTAAAGCTTCCATTGTAGCCAAATAACTTACTCACTACAATTCCCATTTCAGCCAGACAATAAACATTTGTTCCTAAATTAGTAACATCTATTGTTACTTCAGAGAGACCCAAATATGCTACAACATGCACCTCATAAACACTTAAGATACAGAAAGTAGACAAACATTGTTTTAAGTACACAGTGAACACTTACAAAATTTGGGCTCATGTTACCATTATTTAAGCAGTTCATTAAACTTAACTTTTCACCAACTAATGAGGGAATGCAACAGGCAAAGAAGTGTGGTACAAACCCTGATATTCTCTTGTTGATGTTGTATTGTTCACATATGTCTGATGCCAACACCGTGAGCTGAGGCCCAACAATGCTGTCCAGTTTTCTGCAAAACTCCAGCGTGGGTGGAATTGAAGCTGTGTCAGGTAGAGAAAAGGGAGAGGTGAGATTCTCTTCCCACAGCTGAAGGTACAGTTTCTGTAGTTGTTTTCTTTAAACATCAGTGAGAGTTCAAGGACAAATTTCTCCCATAATTAAAACCTCAGGGGTGATTTTGAAAGTGGCTACTTGAAGCAGTATTTAGTCATTTTATTGTGTGAAATGAGTTACCTACACCACTGAAACAAA
Source organism: Eulacestoma nigropectus (assembly GCA_013397775.1). Lineage (NCBI taxonomy): Eukaryota > Metazoa > Chordata > Aves > Passeriformes > Eulacestoma > Eulacestoma nigropectus. Next base: position 609,486 of record VZTE01000631.1, read on the forward strand.
GATAAAAGACTGATAAAAGCACTCATGAAAAAGAGACTCAAATAACAAATTAATGTATTTTTTAAGAGTAGAACAAGCTGCATGTTGAAGTATTTTGCATCTAAAACTCTTGGCAAATAATTGATGCTAATAGGTACTTACCATCAATCATAAAGCAGACAGCTGCACTCATGGCCTGGAAAAAAAAAGGCAAAAAAACCATTTACAACAGATTACTTCAACTAACTCAAATAAATGACAATACTTCAGTGAGGTCACACACAGGTGAGAAGAAATTTAAAATCTTTTTCAAAGGTTACACTTCAATAAGATAATCTTTTTGCAGTCCTGCACAACACAGGTTAGCTATGATTTTAAAATTCAGCCCAGTTAACACTTTAAGTTGTAGGGGAAAGACATAACTTGGTAAAAATGCAATTACACAAAGATGTCTGCAAGGGACTCCCATTTAATGTAAAAAAATTTTTTTTTTGTTTTATTGATTAATCCTATATAAAGCCAGGCATGAAATCACTTAAAGCAACTGAAAGCTGGTATTTTGTTGTAATAAAACAATTGTTTGCTTTGGAAAGGGTACAGGAGGGGGGAAAAGAGAATTCAGGCTTTAAAGTTTGTTGCTAGAAATGCCAGTTTTCTGTCTCTTTGCTTTAACCTGGCCTTATCAGTGCACCTTTCTATACAATTCCCAAGTACTTCACATCATTGTCACCTTCATTGCATAGAGATTCCTAATTCTGTGGAGTAATTGCAGAGGAAACTGTAATACCTTATAAACAATTAAGTGAAGCTCTTCGTAAGTGTCATCAGTGTTAACAAATATTTTGGGGAAACGGCATTTTGTCTCTGGATCATTGAGATTTAAAGGTCCAGTAAGAAACCTAGAAAATAGTTCAACAGGTCAGATGTGATGAATTCTTGTATTTCAGTTTCATGAATTTAACAGGTATTCTCCAAACTTGCAATTAAGAGTTCTCGTGATTAAGGATGTCCAAACCCACAATTACTCAAAATAATGTTGCCCACTTGTTTAAGTACAGAACTCCTCATTGACATGCTGAGCACAGAGGAAAAACAAATAGATAAATCCTAGATTAAACCTACACCTTTGTCTGGAGTGCTTGACTGGAAAGAAATGATTGGAACAATTCCCAAATTTGTCATACAGTGCATTAAGAACAATGGGAAGAAAAATAAATATGCAGTAATGTTAACAAAGCATTTTCTCTTTTTTCCAAAGGTCAGGTTTTACATTGCACCAACTACTGTGCAACCATCTGGAATGAACTGTGTGTGGAATATGTACTCAAAATACACACACTCCTCCCAAATGTTTTGCCCTGGGGGGAAGAAGCAGTACATGGTGACAGTAAAGCAAGACCTACCTTCCATAGTGTTGTAGATTTCCTGGCATTTCAGCACGTATTGGAGAATCTCTTCCTGCTAACTGAGGGGAAGAAGGACACACAGGAAAAATCAGCTTAGAGGCAGAGAAAAGAGAGAGATTTGTCTTTGGTATTTTAGCCTTTAGTACCAGGAAAACAGGAAGAAAAAAACGAAACCAACCAATCACCTTCCCCCCCAAAAACCCCCAGCCCAACTACCTCAGGCTCCATGTGCCTTGGAAAAAGAGATGTCGTGAGATATTTGTACAAAATTCTCATGTCATCTTGCTCCAGTCCACTCCTAGAACATTGTGGGGAAAAAGAAACAAATCATGTTTGTGCTGCAGTTCAGATCACACATTTTCCTCTAACTAGCTCAGACCAATGCCTTTCTTACTGAATGGCAGCCTGACTCATGTTTTCTATTTTCATCCAATTCTGTCACTAATTTAAAAGCTTCTCTATTATGACACTTACTCATGGATTAGAAATTGAAGACACAAAAGAATTACTGAAGTACCTACCAGATAAGCTGGTCATTGTAGAGAAATGCAGTGTACTTGACTATGTTCAGGCTTTCTTCCATCCTATTAATAAATGACTGAATTTTCAGGTAAGTCATTTTATCCAGTGGAAAGAAGCTGATTCCACAAAACACATCCAGCAGATCACAAGACTGTAAGTGCAGTGTCTGCAAGTACTGAGAGAACGACAGCGGGCTTTTAGAATTCAGAAAACTGCCAAGGTGTAGATTTAAATGACAAACTTGAGTCTAATCCCCAATAATCTGGACTAACAATCAAAGAAAAAAAATCCTTCCACCACTGCTTGCCTGACACTCCTTCGTGTGGGGACAGACTTTTCACAAAGGTTTGTAGTGATAGGACAAGGGTTTCAGACTGAAGGAGGCTCAGTTTAGATTAGATGTAAGAAAGAAGCTTTTGACAATGAGGGTGGTCACAAACTGGCACAGATTTCCCAGAAAGGTGGTGAATGCCCCATCCCTGGAAACATTCACGGACACATTGGACAAAGCTCTGAATAACCTGATCTAGTTGAAGATGTCTCTGCTCATAGCAGGGGGTTGGCCTAGATGACCTTTAAGGGTACCTTCCAACCCAAACCATTCTGTGGTTCCACATGTGAGTGCAGGAATGTGATTCCAAGTCTCACTTTGCTTTTATTTAATCATTATGACAACAGCTTTTAAGGAAAGTTCAAGATCTTTTGAGAGTATAAGAAAGCAAAGCCTATCTTACTAATATTTAATTTCCGATTCAGCTGTAGAAATAGGAACAGATAATTAGCTTTGAATGTGCAATGGAATAAATAATTTCTATTATTCACTTTCTTGATAGACTGTAACCTTTAGCAAGAGATTTCAAATGCACTGCCAAATGGTCTGTGAAAGATGCTTTATCCAATGGCTCCCTCTACAGTCACTTCACATTACCAAATGCCCACAAGTAATACAAGACCAACAGGGTGACATATCTCTGTCACAGCTTATAAGTCTCTCTGTTTAAGTGATAAAAATCTATTTACTTTCTTTTTTGCCAAGGTCTATTTTTAATTTAGTCTGGACAGAAGCACACACCAGCTCATCATGGTACTCCTTGTGCCGGTGGTGTTTATTCTGGAGTCTTCCACAAGTCTTACAAAGAAACAAGCAAGACCCTTCCCAAATCCACAAGCAAAGGCTGTACTTTTGTTTACACTGTCACTACATTGTGCTATTCTAAAAATCTGTTAAAAGAACAACATTTTAAACACCATTATGCAGTGTCTACACTCCATCATTATCAGAGATCTCAATATTCACATCTCTACCACAACAGCACAAACTGCTGACGACAGTCCTGTTTCCTTCTGTGCAAACAAGAAAAATGGGGGCAGACAGGCACTTTTAAAACTTGATGAAACTTTCCATGTAGGAACTCAAAATTCTGCCAGACCTGACCACTCAGTCAGTTACTTTATGTGAAAAACAGGTTTTGCTTTTCATCCTTTCACTAAAATATCAGCTTTGAAATGACATTCTGAAGACTAGTTATAATGCATGCAGTGTTTCCTGAAGCCTTCTCAGGACTGGCTACTAATTCCACATGAGGGGCAGAGTAGGGGGGAGAAGTTAAAAATTTCAACTATTCTCTATTTCACAGTACTACAGGACTTTAAGCCTGTGCATGCAGCTTGTAGAATCTCCACCCCTGGATGTTTTCAAGTCTCAACCACCCAAAACTCTGGGCAGGAGAGTTTAAATTCAGTGTTACCCTGCTTTGAGTAGGAGACTGAACTGGATGAGCTCTCCAAATTCCTTCTAACTTCAGTGATTCTTCAACAGTCACTCAAAGAGATCTGCACAAACTGTTATCACAGTAACCAGTTCAAACATTAAAGCAGCACTTTGAAAGAAGAAACACAATTTCATCAGAAAAAAGATCCAACAGTTAAGTTGTTACATCAAGCCATAACCATGCCTGTGGTTCAACTCCACTTAAAGAAGCTACTCTGGCAGAAAAAGCAGGAAGTATTTGACAAAATGAGTAACCACATACTTTGTGTTGACTCTACATCTTTTCCACTGCCTGTGTTTTATAGTCACAATGCTGGCACTTTTTTTTTTGCCTTTTATTTCCAGTGCAGAATCACACTCTGTGTGCCTGAACGACGAGGTCTTACCCGATGGAAGAATTTCTCTAGTCTCTCCTTTAGAACTTTCACACCCCCATCTTCCATGGCTTTCAGGAACGTGCCATTGAAAAGCTAACAGTTTAAAGAAAAAAAAAATCAGTTAGTTGGGTAATCATTTACAGTAATTTCTTATAACTTGACTATGAATATAGATTACAACACAGCTCCCATTCCTCAACATACTCACATCAATCCAAATGTATCCCTTCTTTATTGAAAGAACATTTAGATTTGCACAGTCCAGGTATATATGGCAGCAGAGGCAGAATACTTATGTGACATTGAAGTATCTCATGCTCTTGTTTTGTAAAAGGCCTTGAGCCTCCAGTGTTAACCCTACCTTGTACATGCTGTAGCACTGCTGGAGGACTGAACTATAAACCTTGTCCTGCAGGAAAGAGAGCAGCACATCAGTAGGAGCTGTGAATTATATGTATTTTGGCTGAGCTACACATAACATGTGTTTTCAAAGAGCCAGCAAAGACACACACTGGAGAAATCAATCTTTGAAAAGTTAAATGGCATTTTCAGTCAGCATCTAGAAACGTCTCTTACTTATAAGGTATCATTTTAACAAAGGAAGTTCCTTCCCCCCTCACATCTAGTACCAAAACCACTTTAAGAACTCATGCCAAGGATTGCAGTTACAAGCAGTGCTCTTCCCTGAGGCCAGTGGTCAGTGAAAATGAACGTCTTTCTGACAGCTCCCTCTTCATCCAAATCAAAGCCTGAAGAACATGGGACACTACAGCAGGTTTTATGGGGCTGAGATCTTAACCCAGACAAAAAAAGACTATTTTATCTGGCAAAAGAGTCCCTATGACACCAATCCTTTTCTTAGGATGCAGAGAGGAACAAAAGCAATGCACACTGTAATGAACAGAGGCAGGATAACCAACCAGCTTTTTAATTATTATCCCATCCTGCCAAATACCCTTCCTATATACAACTGAACAGACCTAATGATACTGCAGCTTGGACAAGAAATCCCATCATAGTCATGAGCATTTTTCCAGATTATTAGTAATATTACTAGCAGTCTCAAGAAAGTGGTAACATGTATACTTGCACCTAATAGAAATACATAGATTTAAGAACTTTATTAAACGAACAGATCCTAAGAAATATCCACCTACTCCAAGCTAAAAGTCTCACAGCTGTATATTTCACCAGTGTTTATTGAATGATCTTGAAGTGTTCTCTGGATAATTCTCTATCTTGTGCTCTTCTTTAAACTTTACTGAAAAGTACTTCGCCCTTTTTCTATTTATGGAGATAGATATAGATATATATAAAATCAATTTGACAGCAGTTCAAGAAGAAACAAACTAAGATATTTCTGGAAGTACTCTTAAAATACAACATAACTCATTAAAAAAAAAAAAAAGGAAAGTTCATTATTACCAGCAATTCTTCTTCCTGATATTCATAGACTGGCTTTCCATCTTTGTGTTTCTCTATTATGGGATTCCGTACAACCTAGGAAGTGGAACAGGCTGGTATTAGACAATGCAGAATGCATTGAGAACATTGCAGGATGGTGTTTTAGGAATATGTGTATCACGTGCATAAGTACCATGACCATCCAGAAGTTTTCTTCAGGTTCATGGAAAAACTGTCTATTCTTCTGTGTATGTAGGGATTTTGCAGGTTTTGTTGGGCTAAAGGTCCTGGAAAGAAAACATATATGTAGATATAATTATTTATACACACTCAAAACAAGAGGACACATAATGGAGATATTTAAAATACAGTGCTTGTGCCAAAACAATGAGCCATGCAATCAGACTTCCTACCTTGTGAACTGCACTATAGCTTCACATAGCCCCACATTTCTAATTTTTTCATTCTTTTCTACTTCATTTGGGTGATAGAAGAGAATCTTCTTTTCTTCCTAAAATTCAAAAAAATAATCCAAGCAAATGTATTTTAACAGAATCAAAGAATATTGAGTTCATGGTTTGCTTGTTTTTTAATCCCTTAATTACACAGGCAGAATTTTATTTTGTACCAAAATGGGCTTCTGCAATAACGAATAAAAGGCATATCAAGCACACTTAAGCAGTCAATCATCCCATGATATGTCAAAGTGCTTTATAAATTGAAGGCTATTGAAATCACAGGCCCCAGTCACTTCTCAGCCTATTCAAAGCAAGGGGAGCTTCAAAGCCAGCTCAAAGCATGGCAAGCTTCAAAGGCAGCTCAGATTGCTCCAGGCCTTGTCCAGTCATGTGTTCAATAACTCCAGAGATGGAAATTCCACAACTTTCCAGCCCCGCTCTTAGTTAGATCACTTCACTGTGAAGAATTTTTTTTTTCTATCTCATCAGAATTTCCCTTCATTCATCCTCATTCTTTCACTTCAAGAACCCGACTCCATCATCTACCACCATTCTTTAGGAAGGTGAGACTGCCCTCTGCCCCCTTTCCGCATTGTCTCTTCTCCAGGCTGCACAAATAGTTATCAAAGGCTCCTCTGGTACGCCACAGACTGCATCCCCCTGACTGACTCAGGGGTTCTCCGCTGGGCTATTTCCGTTTGCCAGTATTTTTCCTACTCTGGGAATCCCTGGAGAAACACAGCACCCACCAGCAACCTCCCATGCGCTGGACAGAGGGGAAGCATTGGCTTGGCTGGACCTGCTGAGCCACCCTCCCTCCCACAGCCACAAGCGCTCGCTGCTGATTCACGTACGACCTGTTGTTCACAGACTCCCATGTCCTGTTTTGCAGAGCTGCTCCCAACCAGTCCCCCCCGACCTGCCACGCTGAGCCAGATTATTCCACCCCACGCACGGGACTGTGCTGAGCTCCACGAGGTTTCTGCCGGCCCAGTCCCCAGCTCGCTGAGGGTCCCGCCGAACAGGACCTCATCCTCCAGCGAACAACAGCTTCCCCGGCTCTGGAGTCACCCAGGAGCGTGCTGAGGGCTCAGCCTCCTCATCCTGTCATTGCCAAGTATGTAAGGGCACTGCTGTGTTCAAAAACTGTTCAAGCTGAGCATGAACCACACAACACGCTGCTACCTAAAGCGAGTGACTAGAGCCTCTTGACTTCCCTTACTAAGGGACACAATGGCGAATAAACACTAGCAGGGATGCGATTAACAGTAACTTGAATGTAACTAAGCTAAACAGTAACCTTTCTACCATATTGTATCTACGTCGAGAAAGTTATTTTTAGAGAAAGTTAAAGCATCAGTAAAACAGTTGCTGACTGTCCAGCTCCCCATCTACACTATACACCCTGCTGCTGACAACACCTCCGGTTACTGTTTCTTTTCGGTCCGCAGCAGTGACAGACCCCAGTAGGGACGGCAGCCGCCCCCGGCCCCGGGGTACCCAAATGCCAGGTGCGGATGCGGCGGCCGCGGGCCGGGAGGAGCCGCAGCTGCGACCGCCTTTGTCCGGGGCCGCTCCGCAGGGACAGCGCCGAGCCCGCACACGCTGCGGCCCGGCCTCGGGCACGGAGGGACCGCCGCGCCTTCCCGCATCCCCGGGCGCGACATCCCGCCGGTACCTCTCCCTCTCTGGGCCCCAGCTTGGGGTTGTAGATGAAGAAACTGAGGAGGGTCGGAGCGAGCTGCTTCTCTTGGCCGGCCGTCCCCGCCGCCGCCGCCATCCTGAGCCTGGG
>VZTE01000631.1:617426-679707 GCA_013397775.1 Eulacestoma nigropectus
CCCTCAGCCAGGGGCTGTGCCCGGCGTCCCCTCAGCCAGGGGCTGTTCCCGTCGTTCCCTCAGCGAGAGCCCGTGCCCGGCGTCCCCTCAGCGAGAGGCCCTGCCCGGCGTTCCCTCAGCCAGGGGCTGTCCCCGTCGTTCCCTCAGCGAGAGCCCGTGCCCGGCGTCCCCTCAGCGAGAGGCCCTCCCCGGCGTTCCCTCAGCCAGGGGCTGTGCCTGTCGTTCCCTCAGCGAGAGGCCCTGCCCGGCGTTCCCTCAGCGAGAGGCCGTGCCCGGCATCCCCTCAGCCGGGGGCTGTGCCCTGTGTCCCCTCAGCGAGAGCCCGTGCCCGGTGTTCCCTCAGCGAGAGGCCGTGCCCGGTGTCCCCTCAGCGAGAGCCCGTGCCCGGTGTCCCCTCAGCGAGGGGCCGTGCCCGGTGTCCCCTCAGCGAGAGGCTGTGCCCGGTGTCCCCTCAGCGAGAGCCCGTGCCCCGTCAGGGACCGCGATTCCTGCTGGGGTCCCGCACAGCCCCGCCCGGCAGCCCCTCGCAGGGGGAAGCTCCGGCCGGTGGGCCCGGGTGTGGCGCGGTGCCCCGGGCATCGCAGCCCTGTTCGGAGCGCAAAAACACGAGCGCTTCACTCGCCTCTGGATCGTTCAGAGCTGCCAGCAGCTGGAAAAAGTAGAAACACTTTATTTCTAGAGGTCCGAGATTTGAAAGATGAGATCAAGTCTGAGTGTGTTGAAGGAATTGGCATGCAGCATCACTTAGTGCAGGTAATCCTTTCACCATAAATAGATATATTATGTCTATTCTGATTGTTTTTCTGTTTTGTGTCTGGCACATTTAAGATAGTGGCATTTAACTAATAAAATAAGCTTTTCTATTACTTTTCAATTCCCATTTTAATAAAATTCAGTGTGAGCTAAATTAGAAGTAAAAACAACTACATAGTAAGATATGTAACACTTTTCTTCTCCATAGGAGTGTGAAGTTTAGGCATCTGAATAGACTAAGGTTACATAATTGCTTAAATAAACACTTGGGTAAGGTATAAAAGATATAATTGAATATCTCATTCCACCAAATCATTTAGAAGAATGTACTGGTAAACGCTGTTAAAGTTGTGCCAAATTAAATCTGAAAAAAACTCAGTATTTCTTGAGGTTTTCAAATTTTTTTTATTTTTCTATTATTTCAGTTTCTATCATCACTCTTAGTTTATATTTACTTTCATCGCCAGCAGCATCATTCCAGATAGTCCTCAGCCTCAGCAGCTGTTGTATTCCTTGAGAATCCAATCCAATGCAGTAGGAGCACTGTGTGGCATAGAGATGCTGTAAGACTGCAGCAGTTTAATATTTAATGTGTGTAGTCAAAAACTGAGCGGTGTAAGCCAGAGAGGGATGACCGCTGTTTCCCCCTGGGCTGCTGGAGTCAGCTCCATCCCATCCCTCTCGCCTCGTGCCATGGCTGCAAATCCTGCTGGAGTCATCTCCATCTCATCCCTACTGCCTCGTGCCATGGCTGCAAATGCTCCCAGTGCCTGGCCTGGAGGAGGCTGGTGCCTTGTGAGGGAGAGGAGGCATGAAACAGAAGTGCTGGCTCACCTCCTCTGCCCATGCTGAGGCCCCCCAGGCTGGCTCAACTAAGTTTGGATATCTGAGTTCATGTGGATGTGTTCATGCTCCTTTCCATGGGTGCAGAGGTCACCACTACCTTGGGTATCACCTTTCCTGCCCACATGGGTGGTGTTTAACCCAAACCTCTCAAGAGTGAGCAGCTCCTCTTGTGTGGCCTGGACAGGCAGGAGTGGCACAACAGGCTGAGCCACACCACAGACAGAGCGTTTCCAGACAGTGCCAGCCAGTTCTCGGACAGCTGTAGGAAATGTTTCCAAAGCTGCAGAGAGATTCTGCTTTATCATTTCATGGTGTTTTCAGGGAGTGTTATAGAGGGCTCTGCCAAAGTTGAGGAGCCAGTCCAGTTGGGACATAAATTTAGTTTATTTAGCAAGCGACAGCAAGCAAAACAGCGCTGGGCGGCCGGGGAGCCTCCGCTCCACCAACGGCGCGCAACCCTCACCTCTAAAGTCTCAGTTCTTACAGTCTTCTACTTCCAGTACACGTGTCCTCCGTGATGTACTCTGCGTCTGCACGGTCCTGTTGCTAGGGGGTCGTTCTCTGCCTCCTGGTGGTCGTGGGGATGAAGATTCCGAGTCTTTCTCTGGTGACCGGCTCATGCCCTCTCCTCATAACATAGGGCCCCTTTTGTTCTAGCTTATGCAACCTAATATGGGCATACAAGTGTATATGATATTTACTTTACAGGATGTTTGCGGTTACTTTTGTAATTTACAGTTTCCTGGCTGTTCTCCCGCAGTTAGCTTTTTCTAGCGCAAGCAAGACTTGATTAACAAACGACAATGTTCTATCACAGGGAGGTCACAGCAGAAGGTGACTCCTTCCCCTTGCCAGCAAAGCAGGATGAGGGAAGGCCCTGCTGTGCTGAGCTCCACAGCGTTTCCCTGAGCAGGGTCTGAGGAAGGATCAGGCCAAACGTGTCAAGATGAGATACCCACATACAGCAATTTTTGTTTGCTACCCTACAGCTCTGAGTTAAAATTCAGCAGTGTGTGCAGAGCAGGCTTTTCATTGTAATCTGTCCATTTGAAGGCTGCAGCACACTTGAGACAATTTCTGGGAGCATCCAGTCAGGATTGAATATGTCAAACAAAAGGAGCCAAGTTCCACTCCTTGCTTGTGCTCCACTGCAGGCAGGGGTGGGATGGTGATCAGGCTGGAGGGGAAGTTAATTTGCTTATACTACTCACTTAAAGCAAAACAGGGAAATTCTTAAAATTGGTAGTATTGATTGTCAAGGTAAATAATTTCCTACCAAATAAATTATAAAACAGCAGCGACTGTAGATCTTTGCTTGTGTTGGTTGAAATGTTTAGATGTGTGTTTGTTCAGGACTTAGCAAGACGGAGATCCTGGGCTATGACTGGGGTACCTGTTTACTGCTGCAGTACAAACACTGGTGCAAGGGATGTATTGTGGAGGTACATAGAGTTGGACACTGGGTACTCACTGTAAATGGGGATTGCTGAGGAAGGTGTTTCCATGTCCAGCTCCCTAGGAAGGGAATTAATGTATGTGTAGTGATTGCTAACGTATAATTCTGCTCATTGCAACCTCGTCTGTAACTTGACATTGCTTTTGGTGGAAGTATTTGTCAGAATCTACAACGAGCAAGTGATAACAGATTCAATTAAATTATTACATTTCTAATGTACACATTAACAGGGCATGAAGAAACTTCAATTGTAGTTCCAATTTCATCCCATCTTCTTAATTGTACGTGCAGTAACACCACACCTTGACATTTGCAAGGTGGCATCAGATCACCCTGAGTTTGAAATGTGATTCCCAGCCCATGATTATGTAAAATTAAACTGCTGCATAAGTACATTGGGAATTTGCAGGACAACCTCTGCATCGAGGGACAAATGACTAACAACTTTACGAGTGCTTTCCAATTTATTTTTAAAAATACACAGAAGTAAGATACAGTATTGTATAGACATATGTTTTGGTTTGTTCAGCCTGTTTCTGGATACTATTTTGAGCACTTCCATCAGCTGTGCAGTAGCAGACTTCACAAAAAGGTATACTATAAATCACTCTGGGTGTTAGAGCTGACAGCTTTAAATAAATACAGCTGACAGCTCAAATAGCTGTTCCATTGACAGTATGTGGTCTAAATGTGTTAACAAATGCGTAGACTCAGCAGTTTGGGATTAGTTTAGCAAATAAATTACAAAATAATGCTGTGATCCAGCAAAAAGCACAATGCCTGTGTATCCCTGGTCTGCATGCTTTGTTAACACTGCACCAGGCCTGTGGAGCTGTGTGGGAAAACACAACAGTGCAGCTGGAGCTGGGCTCCTGCTAAGACAGCCTTCACATCCCCCAGACTTCTTCTGTTGTGTGTGATGTCAGGGAATGTGAGCAGCACTGTGAGTGTCGTGGTGAGTAATGGTTTAATAATGGATGCATTTGCTTGGCAGGACCAGAGATTTCATAAAGGAAGACAGTAACTTTACACTAGCTTGGGTTATGAGTAAGAATACAAAGTTATTGAGTAGCAATTGAAAAACTGCTTTCATGAAAAACTTGAGATACTGAAATGTTTTTGTTTGTTTAATGTTACTAACCTGGGTCTGAAGAAAAGCTGGTAAGAGAAGACAAGAAAGGGGCTAGGCAATTAAAAGAATTTCACCTCTGAAGATGGATTATATTAACGTGTTAATTATTTCCATTCTGAGCACTGCAAGAAATGAGAATTACATTAAGAATGATGTCACAGTTTGGCATATTTAAGGCATGGCATTTTTCTGCATAGAGGTTGAATAAGGCTACAGGGGTTTTTTGTATTTTAATTTTAACTGTTCACAGACACGGTAGACTGGCACAAGGTATTACGGGGTACATAACGTGAACATGGAATAGCACTCTTGAGACCTGTATTTTAAGGGAATCATAAGTATTCTGGTATTCTCTAAAAAGGTATTTTTATAGTAGTTGTGTCTAGTGAATAACTGTAGTATGCAATGTACAAGTGGCAATTCTGATAACCAGTTGCAACTTCTGTTGCAATCTGTTAGCATGACTGCCAGTGATGGGTGATTTCTGACTGTTGCCTTTCATGTTAAATTGTGGTGAATGCAGTAGATTAATTATTATTTCCATCCTATTCATTAAATATGTACTTACAGTGAGCACCCATATCCATGTGTTAAATGGGGGTTAAATAAGGTCAGTATATTTAGTTTTTCCTTCCTTGTCAGTCAATAAAACCTGCCCAGGAGCTTTCTCAGCTACAGGGGCCTGCCTGAAGCACTGGGAATTCTACATGCCGTGTCTCTAGGAGCTTTACCAATGGTGTTTTTTTAAGGCTAGGGAGCACACAAGTATCTTTGTCAGTGAATAAATCGAGTTTGAGTTATGATTATCACATGTTTTATAAGAGTATTCAAAAGTATGATTTAATGTTTCAAGGATCCTGGGGAAGTGATGTTTTAACTTTAAGTGTTTTTTCCTACAAGTCAACAAGTTTTCCCTTACTTAAATCTTCTGGGGTAGGTGCTGTACTACTGGGGTTTTTAAGGTACCTTTTTTCCTGATGGAAAGCATGGAAAGATTCTTTAACTGCAATACTTTGGATGTTTGAGAGACCTCAGAATATCTTGAGTAGGGCAAGTGTATTTTTTCTGTTCGGTGACCTGCTCCAGCATCCTGTTGCATCTCAGTGGAGAATAGCAGAATTTGTACTTTGCCTCTGGGTTTCTTTGTCGAGGTCCATGGTGTGAAGGCTGAGACATTGAGAGGAACTAGAGTTCAGAGTGCAACAGCACCTGGGAAATTCTTTATTTTACAGGCATTTGCCTGCCTGATGTAACATGATTAGTCAAGGTCAGGACACTTAATTGTCAATGAAATGGAGAGCAGTTTGTTTGTTACTTACATGTGAACTACTCCAAGACCCTTCTGTCATCAGACTGATTTCATTGCCAAGAACACACTTTATTTCTTGTGACTATCCTGTGACATCCATCTTATGCTCTGAGAGTGGCCATGGGTCAGTTCCTCATGGGTCAGACCCTTGGCTTGTGTAAATCTGAATAGCTCTGTTTAAGTCACTGATACTCTAGAGATTTATGCCAGGTGAGCATATTTCATAATGGCAAGAAATAGCACCAAAATTCAGTGTTCATTTTTTATCAGTTTGTATTACTTTTGCACAATAAAAGGAAAAGTGTGATGACCAGATTAAATTCTCACATGTACTGAGTCTACCAGCTTACAAACAACTTGTATACCAAATTAATCTGCTTGAAAAAATCTCAAAATAATACAAAAATTCTGTTTTCAATTGTCAACTGTTAAGAATTGTGGATTAATATGTACATGGTTTTTTTAAAAGGCAATAGATGTTTCTTGTCTGGCTTGCCAGTGCTTGGCTCCCAAAAGATTGGTTAGCTGCAGAGAGCACAGAGTAGGAATCAGGGAGGAATCATTATGGAATTTGTTTTGGGCTAAGGTGTCTAGGGTGTCTTGGAGGATGGCACTGCATGAACTTTTCTTCACAATGTGTACAGGAGAATTTTAATCTAACTGCTTTTGCTGTGATGATGAGGATGTTTTAACTAAGAGAAATTTTTCAAGTACTGTTTTGTTAGGTTTACAACACACAGGCTGGGAGAGAGCAAAGGCTCAGCATATGGAAGCATTCACTGTATGGACTCTGTGACTCTGGTGCTTTGAAAGATACATGGTCCTTTTCTCAAGCCCTTTCAGACTCATTAGTCTCTTGCCCAGAAACAGCTGGTTATCTCATAAACAGTTCTGTTCTGGGTTTGGTGTTTTTGTGCACAATTACCACTGTTCATAGAGACTTTTGCTAAGGAAGAAATGCAGTTAATTTTGAATGTAGTTGTTTGTAGCAAAGGAAGAAATGCACTGAAACTGCAGTGACTGAACTGTTCACTTTGCTTAAAGGCTTCTCTCGTGTTGTGGTGCCTCTGCAAGCTGCATGTGTGACTTGCAACTTGCTGATGTTGAGAAAGCAAGTGGACGTATAAATACTCCATCAGAGCATCTGAATATCTCCTTTCCTAGTGAGTGAATAGTTTGCTCATAAAAAGACATTTCTTCATCATTCCCAGAGATGGATGCACCTGTGAAGGACATTTTCAACAGCTCAGTCCAGCCCACCAGGGAGAGGACGTTGGAGCTTTTTCAACATGCATTTGTACAAATTCTTCCTCCACACTTTCAGTCCTCCCTATTGAGAAAACAAGAAAATACCACCAAGGAGATATCTTGCTTCCCCTCTGCTTCTTAGAACCTCACAGTTATCTGAAACCTCAAGTCCTCATAGGCTTTCCTTTTAATTCTCTCTGCAGGAAGGCATGTGGTTTTTGCTTTCCCCATCTATTAATTGGCTGATGTAAAAGAGTGGTTTGAAACTGCCACTTCAGAAGCCACTTCTTAAGCAAAAATATATGACTGCTTTTCACTTGGAAGTCAGTGAGAGATTTTACCCTCACCTATCTCACAACTGTATCTGAGCTCCTAGTCTTTAATGAAGATCTGAGTGTTCTGAGAATTTAAACTTAATCCAGAAGGCTTAATGTAAACAAAACTCCTACTAATTTCAAAAGATGTTCCATATATGAAGATCTGATAAGTTCAAGATCTTGGACGGATTAACACTTTTGGTTTAAGAATTCTCATTTTCAATATAGGAGTCAAAAAAATAGACACAGACTACAGTGTATGATTAATTTTTATTGGATATTTTTAAGGGAAGTGTCTGCTGAAGTAGAGGTTAGAACATGGTAAATAGTCCACACAATGAAAAAAATCAGTAATCAGTGTTTCATTATGTTGCTAAGTCAGTGAAAAAAATAACAGACACTGTCAAGATAAATAAAGGACTCCTGATTTTCAAGGTTTTGGAGTGTCTTGTGCAGATTCATCACCAATTCTATCTTGTTTGGTCCTTTTGAACCTCTAAGCCTGCACCATTTCCTGAAATTCTGTGAAAGATAAGAGAATATTTACATGAAAGAAATATTCACATGAAAGGATTAGGAGTAAAAGATTTGTGGCTTATCAAGAGATTTAGAATAGGAATGAACAGAAAACAGTTATCTGGTAGATGACCAGAGAAGAAATGCGTGGACAAGAGGCATCACCTAAACATCCTCTTCTAAAGAACACATGGAAAAGCAGTGTTTTGCTGATGCTTACAGGGAACAATTAAATATTCAGGGTAGTTTGGCCTTCTCTCGGCATAATACTTATCTTAGACAAAAATAATGGAATGGCTTATATGGAATTTAACGAAGAAGTAGTTAAGAGCTGAAGTAAAAAAAAGGAAAAGTGAGTCCATGTGTTTTATTAGCTGTTTGTATTGCTTCAGGCGTTGAGAAGTGCGGATTTAGAGCACAGTCTAAAGCTAAAAACACTGTGCAGTTCCATGTGGTATGGTCCTGGGGTGCTGAGTTGTGCAATAAGATACTGTTATTTTAAAGATCTTTTAAATGTTTGGCTTCCATGAATTAGAGTATCTGATCAGTCCCATCCCTGAGTGACTGTATTAATATACGGATTGCTTCATGAATCATGTGTGTTTATTCTGGCGTAGTTCCTAAGGAACTGGGTTTAATTCCTTCCAAAGAAAGAAACAGAAGAGTTCTGTCCTCCTGGTGCAGTGAGCCGGGGAATCTGCACGCCAGCACATTCCCTGCATGCTATTCCCTAAGCCCCTTTCATGCTCGTCTAGGCAGCTCACTGCTCTCATGGGGCGAGTTGCCATTAGCTGCAGGCGTTTTGTGTGTGTGCTTTGTCTCCAAAACACAACTAAATATTGAGTTAGGAGATCAGGAGGTTTCTGCACAGTGCAGCCATTAAATAATACCAGCGTTGCCACGTGGTGAGTGAGGTATGCTGCTTCCTAAAACAGCTGCTCCTTCCTATCTGGTCCTTAAGCTGCCACTGGAGATGAACAGCATCCATCCCTGCACAGATCCTGTTGTGGGATCTCATACTGGGGTAGTGACGCTTGATCATTCTGTTATCCTTACCATGCAAAACAAATATGGACTACATGCTGCATATTGAGAATGATTTCACTGCCCAGTGGAATTTCTGTGGGGCAGTAGCTGCTGCAAACGAGCTGATGAGTGAGCTGATTGTTCTCCTGGGTACAGCTGGTTCTTTTGTCCTTGATTTTACATTAGTGTATTCCAAGTGATGCCAGCGCTGCCTTACATTAGAGTAAGTGGGAGGAGACATAAGGGGCAGTTCCTTTCAGAACAACTGGAAGTATGGGAGCGAGTGGCAACAGGAAAGTTCCTCAGGGTTTTTAACTTGCTCGTGCAAAAGGAGTTGCGGAGATGAACCTGTAAGATCAGGGACCATTTCCACCCTTGAACAGGTTACTCCAAGCTTTCAGTAAAACCACTGGGGGTACATTATTGTACCATCAACATAAAAGAGAATCCCACATCACTACAAGCACCCTGAGGTGCCTCATTCTGTATCTAAAGCAGTTAATACCTTCAGCCCCGATTTTACCATCCCCGTCATGATCTGCAGCTGCCAAGAAGGTCTTGGTTTCTGAGCTGGTTAACACTCTGGCTCCACATTCAAACCTCTGAAGGAAATACCTTGGGAGGAAACAACTTGGACTTAGATTTTCACACCATAGTATTTTTTATGCCTGTTGTATAATCAAATAGATAGCTATCTCTAAACAATTTACCACAATAGCCAAGTTCTTCAAACACTGTTTGACAAGTTAAATCTTAGTTTTATGTATTTCTACTTCGTAAGTGCAACCGTGATTAAATTGATTCTGTCCACTATGAAAATCCAGCCCCAGGGAGCTCCTTTTTTCTATACTGAGCGTAAAAGGCAGGTATTATTAATTTGTTTTTCTCTGTATGGATTATCTATTTAAATACACCTTTCACAATCTGCTGAAGGTTTTATCAGCATTTAGCATAAATTGTGTTCACATTTACTGGAAGTTCTGGAATGGAAAAAGTGCTGATTTTTTAAATAGCCTCCAAGTAGTTAACAAAATCCTTACTTGAGCTCATCTTCCTCAATAAAGCCACTTTGATCATTGTCGAGAATCCGGAAGATCTCCTTGAGCTGGCTGCTACTCTTTTTAGACATCCCACTGATCTGAAAGAATTTTTTGGGACTAAAGGAATCTGGAGCTGAAAATAAATTAATAAAGAAATTAACCCCAGACCACTGTGTTCACTGTTCCTAAACGGTCTGAGGATGATACTTTGTTACATTTTAATTGTTCTAAACATGATCAGTAGGGGAAGCCTGTCAAAGAACGAATGAATTTGCAAAACTGCCCCGTACCCTCTTAAACATCCAACAAAATCATGTGGGGATAAGCTCCTAATTGACAATATAAACCAGTTATAAACATAACCAGTATATAAACCAGTATATAAACATACTTTGACAGCTGAGTAAAGAAATTACAGAAATGTGTTTTAAGTATGCACTTGTTCGGTATTCCTTTGGGACTGAGTTAAACTTGCCATGGGTTACATGAAATAATAGATTTTGAGAGTTTTAATTGTTTTCTCACCTTGGCAGTCCCGGAGAGCAGCAGCGATGTCAGAAGGGCTTAGAATGTCTGTAAGGCTCATTTTAAACCTGTGCATAATAGAATATTGCAAACAGTGTTTTGAAATGCGAATGCATCTTACAACAAATTGGGTTTTTCCTTGTTTTGAAGATTACTGTAAGGTCGACAAGAGTAGATGAATCTCACTGATCAAACCAACATCTCTGCTATTCTGTAACAAATTACAAGGTTTAGCACACCTCTTCCTTAAAAATAGCAGTGCAGAAATAATGCCTTTTAATGAGATGGGTTACATTAAACATGTTGTGAGTTGATAATCCATATTTTATTGTTTACCTGCAACTTATATAAATACAGCACATTTTTAAACTCTATGTAACCATTAATCCAATAAATAGTCTCACTGGAATTCATGGAATCTGGCAATAAAAGTAGCAATATATGCAGTTGGAAAAGGAAAGGTAAGAAAGTTTGCTTCTGTTATCTCCCCCAACAGTTCTAAAGAATAAAAAGAAAACTGATACTTATCTATATAAAGTCCATCCATATGTAATTCCAGCAATTAAAATAAAAACCTTAGAACAATGATTATTGTACTTACTACTGGTGCAGCTCTGCACAGTAATTTTATTTAATTAATCTCAAGTCAGCTGCTCACCTTCCGAATTTTCTCAGCTAGGTGAAGGAAAAATAGTTGAGGAGATCCTAGGCGAAAAAGTAATGTTGGCTCTGGCTTGCCACTCTGTCTTATAAAGGATTCAAAAGGTGACAATAACCACTACTTAGGTTACACTTTCATGGATCAAATGTTTGAACTGAGACCTGGCTCAAATTTCTTCCTTAACTAATTAAACTTTTCTTTCTATTTATATCCTAAGATAATATGGACAAAAAGAAGAGTTTTTTTAAATAAATCCGCTAGTGCTTAATTAAGTACAACTCTGCCATCAGAACAGCCTTTCAGCCTCCAAGTACGTTAACAGGTAACCTCTGCACCTGAAAGTCACTCTCTGGAAGATGACTCCAGCAGCCAAATCCTTATGAAAAGAAATGAATTTGTTTTCCCTGGGTCTGTTGATCCTTTGGAATGTATAAAGGAGGTTGGAGATGGAAGATCAGAGGTGACAATGTGTCATTCTGACAAAGATAACTTGTCACTAGGGTAGAGGAAAGCATTTTCTAATTTGGATGATCTTTCTACAGTAAGCTTCATTTTGTATTTCCTGACCATTTTCTGAATTACAGAAACAGAAACCAATGCCTTCAGTGACAGAAAACTAGGAACTAGGTAATGCTGAATAAAATGATCTTGTTGTCAGTATTCCTTGGAAGAGTATGTGTAATCAGTTGGCCTACTAAATAATCCATTTTGAATATTTTGAATTAAATGAAATCAATAATAGGCTTACTAATTGTAGCAAGTTCTACAGGTTGTAGGAATCAGACTTCGTTAGTGTGGAAATAGTTTTATATGCATTTTATAACACACTCTCACAAGCTATTTCATTAATAACGAAATTTTAATTGTAGATATAAACAAATGAGAGTTTATTATATATTTCAGGGGTATTACTTTTGGAAAAAAAAACCTTAAGAAAATTTGTAATAGCAGATAGGAGGTCTTCCTTCTCAGATAAAAATCTGTTTCCATCTTTGAGGGGGTTAATATGGGCAAAATTCTAGGATGAAGACCAATAAAACTCAGATGTATTTTGATTAGTATTTATTGTGTAATAGTCAGTTGTGGTATCTAAATTAATGTTCTCTCAATCCATGAGCATGGTTTTGTTTTTAAATGAATGGAAATAGCATGGTATGCCAAAGAGGTAACATTTTTATAGTAGCAAGGGTTACAAATTAAACCGTGGAGCAGAGTAATAAATGTATGTAAGCCTTGATGTAAGTTAATGGACTACAGTGGGTTTACTCCTGCTTGGTTTAATGACAGTGAGAAAAGTGTCAATCATAGCAAATATTCCATAGCACTGTTTGAATTTGGATAGAGAAATGCAAGGTATAAGTAACACAAAGAGAAGACATAATTTAATGATAATTTTACCTTTTTTGCTACCTCTTTTTGTATGCGAAGGAACATGGCATAAATCACAAATAATCAGACTTACCTTTGGTCCCAAATACCAGCTGTTCAGGAACAAGCAAATGCTCCTTCTATTGCTTCCAGTGGGAAAACTGGTTATAGTGACCTGGAAGAACATTTTCCTGTTAAACCCAAGGACCCAGGGCAGTTGTAAATTAGTATTGTGTGATTAAAACAAATTAAACAGTTCTGATTTGTACAAGCTGAAGATCTGATCACAGATCTTTTGGTGTTCTTTCCATTTATCTTCTTTATTCAGTACTATCTATTCATGTTGCTTTCTGCCTGAGATTTCCATGATATTATGATCTGTCAGGCAGTGGCAGTGGGAATTAAGTTCATTCTGTGCTTTCTCCAGAATCATCCTGAAATATCTTTCATTTTCTTAGGTACCTTTTTACACTCTGTTGTATTTTCTCCCTTATGATCATCTCAAGTTGATCTGAGTTTGAATAAAAGGGTTCTTTTTTTACCGCCAAGATGTTTGTAGAGAAAAAGGTTTTTCCAGTGCTCTGTGACAGTGCCATAGATATTCCTTCATAGGAGACTTCCTTTATTTCTGCTGGCTCCTACACAGTACTCATGGAACTGCTCTCTTTGTTTAAGTGTTTGACTTGCCATACAAGACTAATTATCGGCAGCTAATGAGAATGAGGGAATTGAAATGAAGTAGAGGAAAATGACAAGATTGAGGTGAGCATGTAATGCTCAAGCAGCTCAAAATGTGTCTGCAACTAATTTGGGCATTGCATTAAAATATAGGCACCAAATGTTCAAAGAATAACATCTGGTTACCTCATACACTCTGCCATGGCACACAGAGTGCTGAGCTGGTTTTAGGTGTATTCAATAGTAGTAAAATAGCCAGAATTAGTATTTTATTAGAATATTATCTCAAATAAAAGTGAGATAATTGCTGTAATTGCTTTTGAAGGAATCTTTCAATGTTTGAAATTCAATGCTGACAACAAAAGTGATGCTAATCCTGGTTGAAAGATGGTTTACGAAAGCCTAAAAGAGCCGAATTTCAGAATCAAGTTGATGTCACTGTACATTGATACAGGTGGGAATCTAGGGTTACTAGGTTTTATTTATTTATTAATGTCACTTCATCTGAAGTACAGGTTTCCCTCTGCTACAATTAGAATGCAATAATCAAGGATTAGTATATTAAGGGATATTTTAATGAGATAATCTATTCTACATCTGAATTATCTGCCTGTTTTCCTTATTTCTGTGTTATGTGTTAATTTAGGTGATTGTAATTACATTATGCATTCAGAAACTGAGATCCATGAAGGTTTTTAAAGAGATGCTATGCAAACAATGTAGCACTATAAAGAAAATCCCTAATAATTCAACCAGAACAACAGCTGCTAAGTAATGGGCAGTTAACAATAATGCAAAATCTGGCACAGAATCTGAGCGTTGCACAGTTTCCAGGAATGTTTAGCATTCATTCCTATGAAATTCAAGAAAAATAATAATTTTTGTTAGTTTGTTTATTTGGTTTTGGGGTTTTTTTTTTGCTCTGTGAGAGACATCTTGAAGTTCTATTGGGTTGATCACCTGAATATTTACGTACTTGCATACCCAGTGTCGTTTTCACCTGAGGTGTCTTTATCAAATAATATTAAAACCTTTTTTTTTTTTTGTTTTCAGACTTCCAGAATTAAACTTGAAGGTGTGATTCTGAGAACTACAGAATATTCATATTGACAAATTCTTGCTAGGAATCTAAACAAATAAAACAATTGTCTTCAAATCAAGTGCTATTTTCTTCTCTAAGAATCGGAGGGAAGTTGTGTTTTGGTAAATCATAGACAGGTTGTGGACTAGTCTTGTACCCTTTGTGTTCTCTTTGGCATAAAGTACAGAGTTAATTAGCAGTGGCAATCAACCAAAGCCATGACTTCAAGCAGATGCAAAAGAAACATCAGCAGTTGTCTCAGATGAGATCAGAGGAGAGGTGTTAACCTGAGACCAACTACAACAGTGTAAAGAGATGCTGCAGCAGCTGTTCTCAAACCCACACAACTTCATCTTTCAGCCCTGGTTGTGTCAGGGCCAATTGTATCATGATCCTGGATAACAGATTCTGCCTTTGTAATGAGTTTGGAAGTAACTAAAATAGATACTCAGTAACCTCTGTGGTTGATAGTAGTGTTGATGTCTCAGTGGTGACAGCAGAGAATCTTAGTGTGTTTACAGCTATAATCATTGAAAAGGACCTTTACAACAGAAGGAATTATATCCTGCCACTTCAAGTTGTCTCTTAGGGCACATGCTTTAATCATATAGAAATAAAGAAATAATTGCAGCATTTAATTTGAATTGTTGCTTGGGCCATATAGTATTTTACCATATTTTCCAGAGAAGTTTGAGCACATGCTGTAGTATTTGACTTTTTTGCATTGCTATGATGAAGGAGGAAAGCCAGGCCCCAGTGACAAAGCTTTCTTTCCCTGCAGCAGGTAGAGAAGATTACCCAGAGCACTGAGCAGAGATCTGGACTAGAGAACCCAAGATACAAGATAGATTCTGCAGCATTGTGGGTCTGGAGCTAAAGGAAAACAGGTACTCTGTCACATTAGGGGAAATACCATGCGAACTTTCCTCGGTTCAAATTATGTCCTTATCATTCTGTGGGAATGAATTTGATTTCTGTTTGAAAATGACAGCAGAATAGACCATCAGTGTCACTGATTCATAGAGTCTGGTCTGATAAACATATTTTTTCATTTAAAAAGCTGTCCTGGAAGATCTCTGCCAGCATTTGATATGTGTTTGTCTTTAAAAGCTCTTGGAAGTTCTTCTGTGATTCAGTAATGCAATTTTCTGTCTCTGACCCTAAATGTAATTAACATGTTTCTGTCTGCTCTCAGCATTATAGACAGTGTCAGATGGAGTGATCTTTAAAAATCTACACTTTTCAGGGTTTCTATCTATTTTAGGAATAACTGTGCCCTAATGTTGGAGGCTGTGAAATAATCTAGGTGCTGCCTCTTGTGACATGTAAAAGATAAGCACAGTGCTACTATACTGTTACCAAAGGCTCTTTGCACATGGCCGCATTTCACTGTGCCCACAGTGTGAGGAACCGTGGTAAAATAAACCAAATAGCACTGAGGTGCTTCCAACTATTTCTGTATTCACTGCCTGTCTTCATTGATTTCAGTGGATTTCAGCCATTAATTTCAGCTGTAGGAGGAGGTATAACCCTTAGTGAGGTTTGAAGTAAAATTACCCTGTAATTAGAGTTAACTTTATCATAAATAGTCATCAAAAGTTGCTTAACAGAAATGGCCTAAAGACAGGAGATTCAGACAAACTGTTAAAACACACGCAACAAGCATGTGACAGAATTCCGCTGACAAGAGGCAATCCTGTATTTAGGGTCTCAGACCTCCAAATGTCTGATTCCAGCAGAATGTTCTTCACTCTAAGGGAGATGCTTGGGGATGTATGTTTATGATCAGGCAGCAGTATTTCCAGCTGAGGCACAATTTGAAGAGCTTTCTTAAATCCTGTGGTAAGTAGTTACAGAAATTTCACAGTACCTGGCAGCCTGTGGGAGTGAGAGGCAGAGGGGAAAAGAAAGTGAGTGAGTGTATCCTTGTGCAAAGAAAATAGCATTTTCTCCACTGATCTGCTTAGTGGTAATGCTGGAAGAAGGAAAGGTCTAAAAACGTCTCTAGTCACAAGCTCTTCTTAACTTTCTGGAGTGATCATTGAAGCTGATACCAGACTTACCTTGTCATGAATTTTTTACTGTTCTTAATGGAATGGTAAGTGGTGAAATTGTCTTAGATTTGTAGGCCTAGCAGGCTAATCAGGGTGGAAGTAAGTGTGGTTAAATAAAGGAGCTGCCTGCTATCTCAGAAGTTATCTGAGCTGTCTGTGCCTTTCTCTTGTATTTAGCCATTAATGTTGGTACAATTCTTGAAAACGTCTGGGTGACCCATATTGCACAAGGAAAACGTAAAACATGATACCAGCTGAGAGACAAAGCATTTTCTGACAATAATGAGAGCTTTTAGCCCTGCAATCAGGCTGCAGTTATTAATTCTGCAAAATTTCCTTTTTTAATTGCTCTCCTGAGATGACATTGAAATAATGAATGTCAATTTGCTTGATGGATAATTCTTTCTTCACTCTTATAGAAAATTCTACAATATTAGGACCTGGTTCATTTATTAGAGTTAATGGAAATATATTTTTGGCTAATGTATAGAGCACGAACACATTATTGAGTATTCATTAAAGTCTTGTAGATTGCTTTGCGTAATATGATGATTTCCCAAACATTGTATTGGTATTTCCTTCCTTCTCCATAATGTCCCATCATAAATACGTTGTGCATCAGAACCACAACAACATCAGCAGGCAATTTTGAAATGAAGATTTTTGATCTGCAAATATTGAAACATCTTCTTAAATAGCTCCAACAAATACAGTACGAGGCAGTCATACCAGTTTTTGCAAGATTAATGTCCAAGAACACACTTTTCAAGAGCTCCAAATATTTTTAAAAAGAGTATGTAGGGGGAACTATAATGTTGGAAGTATAATGTTTGGGATGGTTAAAGCCACCTAGATTTTTTAGAAGGCTGTTTGGCTGTGGTTTTTTGTTTTGACCACATATCTAAGACAAAACCCCGATACAGGGCAGTGTTTTGTTAGGTTCTATTAGCAATGTGTTCCTTTTTGTAGCCTGGTTTGATTGCTCTGTGTGTTTATACTGTGACAAAATTGTGATGACACCATCACACTCATGCCTTTCAACCAGAACCCTAACCTAGTGCACAACATGGATGAACTTCAATTAATGAGCAACTACTCAGAATTTTGCATTCTCCTCATTCCTTATGTCTGTCTTGCTATTTCAATCTGTCTGTAAAGAAAAAAAGAGTAATTTCTTAGCAATTTTTTTAATGGCACTCTTCATTTTATTGTACTTTCCTCACAAACATTGATGCATTTTACAACCCTGTGAGATGTGGGCATTATGTTATTCTCAGTGCTGAGAAGGAGAAAAGCAGCAGAACGTTGATTATTTGGGCAACATTCCCCCATTTGCTCTTGTGGAGCACTGGGGACTTGTTTTTCTGAAGTGCTTTTTGCAGAAGTGGCAGGTGGGGCACGAGGAGTGTTCTGAAATTCATTTGAGCACACTGTTTTACCTTCTCTGCAGTGGAACAATAGTGCCATCGGGTGGGCATGAAGGTGAGGGATTCCTTGGGGAATTTTTGAATGTATTGCTATTTCAGTAATCTAAATTCATCCTGGATCCAGTTGATCTTAAATTGATGACTTAATTAGTGCAAGGTCCTGCAGTATACTTAGTCTCTGAAACACAATCAGTTGCATAAAGAATGACAGAAAAACATATGGGATATTAAAATGCCTCTTGATTAAATACCACTGCTACCAGTTGCTACAACCAGGTTTTACACCTGGACATTTTATTAATTCTGGGTTTTTTACAACATGTGCTAGCTATTTATGCAAATATTGAAAATTAAATAGCCCACAGAGATGCTTTTAATTTCTTCTCTTAGTATTTTTGTTTGTATCTTTAATGCCCTAAATTCAGATGAGCAGAGTGGATTCCAGTTCAGCCCCCAGTGGCATAGACCTTCTGCTTAAAACACTTGGGAGCGTAGCTTAAGTAGTGCTTGTACAACTTCAGATGTTTTCCAGCAATATGAAACCACTTGCCAGCAATTGTTCATGACCTTTCAGGGTAGAAAATGTGTAAATAAATGGTAGGTTTGCAATAGGAAAGATTGTTTATGGCACATATATCTTGGTCTTTATCTTGACTGCTGGTTACGATTTGACCAGTGCTTGAAACTCTGAAAAAGAAGAAAAAAGGCATAACAAAATGAGACCTCAATTTGTAATCACACAGTCAAAAATTTCTTTCCTAATTTTTAGAGTTAAAATGGGAAACTGATGCTACTTCCTCTGATAGTCATTCCTTAAAGGTAGCTCATTGTGTATTCATAACAATAGATACTTTAGGCAAAGGAAGTGTTACATTTAAATGGCACATTGTATCACAGTTCGTGAACAAAAAGCAGTGAAATTATAAACTGAATTTAGGTTCCAGTCCTGAAAAAAATCTCCATAGATGAGAAAAGGGACTGATCGCTTTAGCCAGGGGCACAATAGAGATCAGTTCCTGTTAGATTCTCTCTATAATACAGAGCAGTTCTGAGCACCTCCAAATCAGACCCATAACATCCAATACATGGAGCAGGCCAGCTGCCTAGAGCTGCCTTTAGGAAGTCTCAAAGGCAGTTATTATCCTTTTAATAAGGGCAGTCTTACCATCCACTCCAATTTTACCATCTCCATCGCTGTCCCCTGCTGCCAGGAACGCCTTGGTCTCAGCATCAGTCAAAGCTCTGGCACTGGCTGAGAAATTCTTCAGGAAAAGTCTGTTAAAGGTGGGAGTACAAATGAGTGAGACATAGTACTGAATGTGCTCAGGGTTTGGATTGGTCATAGGTATAAAATTTCAAGCATAATTCAATTCTTGAGAACTATTTCAGTGGCAAAACTTCCTCTGACTTCATTGAGAGTGAGGGGTAAGGAAGTCAGAGGATGCTGCATCACAGCCTGTAAAAATCCCTGATGACATCTTGGTTTCATTGGATTAAAAAGGCAAAATTAACACTGACTTTGTAGTAGCAGGATTCATCTTCCCTCCCTTGTTATCTTCCTTCTTTCTCTTAAGATGCAGAGTCTTAGCAGCAAGAATTTCTCTAACCTTACTTTTAACTTCAAAGTCAGATGAATGTGATCTGGAAGGTCGAATTCATGTGACAGAAAGAAAGATGAGAGAAAAATGGCCCTTTGAATTCAGTCTGGTAAAAAATCATACAATAATAAAAAGCAGCTGTAGCAGAACTGTTATTTTTATCTTCACAGTCTGTCAGTTATTGCTACACGAAATGAGTATTTTCAGTGCTGTCAGAGAGTTTTCCCGTTGTGATCCAGCCTTGCCTTTGTTATTTGACTTGCAGCTCCTCCAGCACCAGCACTCACACAGAGGTGCACAAACATACGATTGTCTCCCATCCAAAGGGGCAGGAGGAAGGGGAATATTTCTGATCTTATCATGCATTTTTAGATGATAAAACACAACCCTGTTGGTAACTTTTTAATTTACTTACTTCAATTCCTCTTCCTCAATAAAGCCACTCCTGTCCTGGTCAAGTATTCCAAAGACTTTGGCAACTTGGTCTTTGGACTTGGAGTTGAGACCCACTTTGACAAAAAAGGTTTTGTAATCAAATGAATCAGCAGCTGAAATAAGCAGACGGAAACAACAAGAGATGAAGAAAAGTAGTCCAAAATCTGTAACAAAAAAAATTAGCTTCATGATCCAAAAGCAGCAAACAATTCTGCAGTACAGTGAGGGTAATTACAAATCCCAAGTAACAGTCTTGGATTTTCCTGAGTTTATATCAGATTAATGGGATTTTTCCATCAATGATGTCTCGCACCTAGGAAGATAATGAAATAATGGCTGTGGTCTTCAGCATGCAGGAACATACCCTTGTAAATTGATACTGCACTGAAAGACATATTTGTAAAACATGATGATAAATACTGTGCTTGTATCGAAATCAGCAGTTTCTCTGAAAACCAGGATTTCTGCTGCAGGATTTCAGCCTTTGGATTTTTTCATCCTTAAAATTGCTGCAATGCACAAATGATGATGGGTGCCTGTGCCTTGGCTGGCCAAGATTAAAACTTGCGTCTGTTCCATTACCTTGCATTAAGTAAGAAAGCATTTTCTGTTTCCATTGGAATTGGGACTTTGGGATAGCAAGGACAGAGGAATTTGATAAATAAACTGAAAACCCAAATTTAAAACATAAATATTACCTTGACAGCTCTGTAGACCAGCAGCAATTTCAGCTTCTGTCAGGATACTGGAAAGAGCCATGTCGAGACTGCTGCAAAATGAAAAATACTGTTGGGTAGAGTTGCCACTGCTCTTGCTCTCTCAGCTGTGGAGGCGGCCCCAAGGGCAGCCAGGTCTCATCAGGGGGCAGGTGAGCCCAGGTCCCAGGGCAGAGCAGGGGAGCTGCCCCTCAGGAGCCAACTGCTGCATCCTTTAGTTCAGATACACATCGTGCATCTGAGTCACTGGTGCTTCTAGCTAAGTTTTCAGGTGTACAAGCTGAGTACAAAGCCAAATGTATTTACAGAACTGCCCGGCATTTGAGCATCTTTGGTTATTTCCATGCATTTTTGTGTGAATTATTGTGATGTCTTCTAAAGCTCCAGAGGAAAGATTGAACTCACCTGGCCACTTTGTTTTCCCCAAGCCAAGAACAGAAAATATTGTCAGGTAAAAGTTCTGCAGAGTCCTCTTGACTTAATTCTTTTTCAAATGACATAGAGAAGGACTTATATAGACCTTAGTTAAGTCCTCTTGACCTTTTACAGAAGTCCTAGAGCCACGTGATGGCTCAGATACCCCAGGGGATAAGTTACTGTGGCTGACAAGACCTGCTAGCTAATCAGATTGATATTTATATCCCAAAGGAATATGTAAGGTTTAGTGCCATATGAAATAAATCCTCTCAGCTTGCACCTATTTTAGTGAAACGAATTATTTTTTATGTATAAATGAAAAAATACATACATTTTTAAGTGCTTAATGATAGCAAGAAACAGACATCTTCATAGCAGACTTTGACTTTTAAGGGCCCAATCCTGATATGAGTTACCCATGAAACACTACTCCTGCAGTTGCCCTAGTAGTCTTCAAAACATACTAATACTGATACATTTGTAATAGATCTATCTGATATACAAGCACAAGCTCAAAGACAAAACTTCTTCAGCCCCAAGTACTTTTAATAAGTTGTTATATAAGCTTCGGTTAGCTATAAAAGTCTAATCTTGACAACCTTTGCTCAGCATTAATTAATTGCGTGCTGCATATTTTTAAATCATCCTAGTAAATGTGTCCATTTACAGAACGAAGGTTGTCAGTTGTTCAGCAGGACGCTGGAGGGTGAATCAGTTATGGCTGGGAGGGAAACAGAGCAGTGAAATCAGTGATATTTGGTTCTTCCTTGCTGTGCTGAAAAAACAAACTTCTGTAACGTCTCAAACAGCAGCTAAGATCAAACTGCAGCTTTTCTCTTACTGGATATTAATAGGCACCCCCACTCAGTTATCTCATGAAATTTATTGGAACTTAATGGTGTTGAGAATACTTGAAATTGGCCACTGGTGTAAAAAGCCATTGGGAGAACACACTGACACTTATGTAAACATGGCTGGAGTATTGCTTAGGTTTAAATAACATTAGAGTGATGAAAACATGTAAAATGAAGCTTATCCTCTAATCACTATAGCATAAAGCTGCTGTCTTTCAAAAATTGCATACATGAAAATACAGACAAAACCCCATCTATCTTGGTTCCCCTTGATTTCTTCAAGAGAAGAATTTTTAAGAGAAGCATTGATTATATTATTCTAAACCCATGCTGTGTGGTAAATTGAAAATTGTGAAAACTAACTTTTCTGGACGATGTAAGATCAACTGAACAAGTTACTTTTAAAGGCATTTTATCCCGAACAGGTGGGTATCTAAATCAGATGATTCGGTTTTTCCATTGGGTATCTAGCTTTGCCTTTGGCTCAGGTTACTAGGAAATAATCAAGAGTCTGGCCTGGGATCAGAGACAATCTGATAATTGTATGGGAATTACTGAGCATTCAAGAAGTAATCCTTGTGAGGAGCCCACACTGAGATTACAAAGCATTTATAGAGAAGACTTTCGGAGTGTTTCTGTGGCGAACCAGCACTTGCCCGAAGGTGGCACCAAAGACAGGCAAGTCCAGCCGTGAGAGCTCTGAGGGACTGCGGGTGAGGGAAAACCGAGGACCAGGATGAGAACAGGATAACAAGAGGGTGTTCATCAGAGGGGGAGGAACAGGTATTTAAAAGAAAAAAAATCTAATCTACCAAATCGCTTGAAAGAACAGGAATATAAACAGACTAAACAGAAAAATCGGAGATAATTACTGAGGACTTTCATTTCACGATGATTTAGAAGAACAGGATATCTTGTCTGTCTAACAAAACCAGGATTTACTGTGCTTATTTTTATATTGCCTAAATTTTACAGTCCATTATGGAGATCATTGCAAATATGAAATCAATTTGTTCTGGAAGCCTGGGAGTTAAAGCAGGAAGTCAGTGTCTAGAAAATACAGCTGATTAATGTGTCATTGTGATGGAATTGATGTGATTCCCTTTGAGTCAAGTATTTGCATATTCTACTTGGACAGAAGTTCCCCTTTGAATTTAGGGTCAATAACAGTTTTGTAACTGCAGGGAAAGGCCTTGTCTAAGGGTACCTTCTTTTTCTATGGTAACTGGAGTGATGATCTGATTTTCTCTTCTGAAGCTTGATAAAAAAAACTGATTTTCTTGTTTTCATGAGTGTAGGACATGCCGACCAACAAATCAAAAGTTCTGGAGCAGCCATATCTCAGCTGCTGATGTGCTCTATAGATCTTTGGTACAGAAAATGTACCAGAAAGTCCAGACCAATAAAATGGTATCTTTCTGTGCTTGCAATCAAAACTAATGTGGAAATTAAGTTTCGTAAAATGTGAACACTGTCTGTTCAGGGTTTAATCAAGATGTATCTATTTCAGTAACCCATTCCAGGAAATTAATCCAGCCTTGGCCCCCTCTGCCCACACTGTTTGTGTGAAGAGCTCCAGGCGCCTCTGATGATGCTGCATCAAAGATTTTCCACATGGGCTGGCTGCTAACTCAAAGAAGAAACTGTACCAGTCTATGTGTGCAACGAATGTTCTGACATCCCCTTGCCCTTTCTGTGCTCTCTACTTGTTAGAAGATGACTGAGATTTCAAACAGTTGGAGACCTGAAATTAAATCTCAAGTTTAGAAATGGCTTTTGGATTGGGATTTCCAAAGGAACATGAAATTAGGGGGCAGCCAGTTTCCACTAAACACCAGGAGGTTTTATCTCATGCTTGGTTCTGCTCCTCTTTCAGGACAACCGAAAATTTTGGTTTAAGAGAGATGGTGAATTCAGTGGCTAGAACAGTAGGGTGAGTTTGGGATCATGACCCTGGCCCTCTGCATCCTTTTTCTAAGAGCTCATGTAGGGCAATCAATTTCTTTGTGTTTTGTTCCTGCTTAAAGGGATCATAGTACATCTTTATTTCGTAAGAACTATAGGGAGGA
Organism: Eulacestoma nigropectus; assembly: GCA_013397775.1. Lineage (NCBI taxonomy): Eukaryota > Metazoa > Chordata > Aves > Passeriformes > Eulacestoma > Eulacestoma nigropectus. The sequence continues at coordinate 640,953 of VZTE01000631.1, forward strand.
TTAGAGATTAAACTGCTCACACAGGGTGATCAAGGGACTGAGGTGTCTGAGAACTCAGTCTTTGGGCCTAGTGGAATTCAGATCTACCACTCACAATTTGGGTTGCTCTTTAATTGTCTTAAGCAAAGGTAAAACACATAAACCACATCTCCTTTATGCTGGGAATTATGAAGCAGTCTCATACTAACTATTATAGTGAGTAGGATGGTCTTACTCTAAACCCGAGAGCAGGTTATCAGTGTGAAAATACCAGGGGTTGTTAGATTCTTTCTGATTTGGTGTAGCATAAACAATTTCTAACAGAATTTTAGTTTTTAACTGTGTCCTCAGCAGTGTTTTATTTGTGTAATTCATTCATAACAGCTTGATGCAGATTTAATCCTTACTTAGAACCTCTCCTTGAAGAAACTCAAACTCAATGAGTAATGTGCCCTTCTGAGGGAGTGATTGGACCAGAGACCTCCAGAGAACCTTTCTATCAGGAATTACTCTCTGATTCTGTACCTTAATTATGGTAACATTGTGATACCATCCACGTGTCTCTTTGTTTCAGTTGGCATTCACGTAGACAACCTGCAACCAAAGTTTTTCTCTAGCACAATGGCATTGTCAACTTCAGAAAACCCTCCACGATATTCCCTAAAAAAAGGCTGCCACTGACTGAAGTTAATTAAAATGAACCTTCCCAGAAAACTTTACATTTTTTGAATTTGTTTCCTTTAGTTGAAAAATACTCTTCTAATTTGGTTAAAATGTGGATCTAAAATGTGGATCGTAATACCCACCTTAATAGAAAGGAGGTGGTATTTTTGCTGAAGCCTATGGACTTTTTTTTTAAATTGAGGACTTCTTGGAGTTTTATTATAATTCCTTCTAGTGAAATGGTTGGATGATTTTAGTAAGATTTAAAACACATCTTCTTGCTACAAGCCACTATTTAAGAAGAACGGATTTTCTTTTAAGCATAGGTGAAGTTGCTGCTTACACAAGGATTTCCTGATTCTTGGGAGTGTTTCATCCCCCTGTGGTAGCACAAGGCAGTGATGTGCAGTTGTTCTGCATCTCTGAAATACAGGATGGGCCACGGTGCAGTCCTGCATTTCTTGCATTCCACATGAGACTCTCAGAGGTGCAAGGAATGTGGTGTCAGGTCTGGCACTGCTGGTACTGTATGTGTCATCTGCTTGGGAGCCAGTGACAGGATAGTTTAGTGATCAGCAGTGTGAAGAGCTAATGTATATATTACATCTGGATATTGCTGCAGATCTGGGTAGCCCCAGGTTTTTTTCTTCAGCAGGGAAATAACTAAGGTAAAAGGAACCAACAGAGTCTCATCATTATGCGAAATATTTCAATGCTGCAATTAACAGCAGCTATAATTTAAGCCCAGATTTAACATCAAAGGCAGTGGGGATAGAATTAGGATTTATATTCATTATAATTCTGCCAGGGCTTCAGTGAGTCTTGATTGCTAGAATTCCTCTTTTGCATTAGCCATCTTAAATCTGTCGACCAGCTCTCTTACATGCCTGGGAAATGGGGGAGCTGTGCTTGCCTCACATAATCATCTTGCAATTCATGGAAATGCCAACACTGGATGTTACAGAAAAGTTCCAGAAGGCTTTGTTTCTGCTCTTCTTCAAAACAGCTGCCAAATCATAATTACCATTCCGTTTCAGCGAGGAGTATTAAAATGACAGCCTGCTTGTGAGCTGGAGCCGCAGCACGGTACATGGGGAAGGAAGCAGCTAAATCTTGGTGGGGGAATTTCTGACACGCTCAGCCAGAAATGCTCAACATCCACTCAGCGTGCTGATGTCTGCATTTAGCCATGGACATTATTTACTTTGTCTGCTAATGAAGACAATGCTATAACCAACTCTAAATCCTGTAAGACAATTATCAAAGCGAAGACTACTTCTTAGTTTTCAGACTGAAGAAAACGGCTGATATTATGGAACATATAGATGATAATTCATACAATAAATGACAGAGTTGAGTAATGGCCATTATTTAACACTGTAACAGCTTTTGAGTAATCAAACACCAAGATTGGCTGTAGTTTCATCTGTAGAAAACACAGAAACTCACAGATGTGGCCAAGTATTATTGTTTTGTACACATTAAGAGACAATAAGCAACAGGCTCATGATTCATGGAAAAACCTCCAGGCCTGTGGCCCAGGTTGTCAGGGGACCGTGACTTGTGGCAGTGTCAGAGTAGGATTAGACCCTTCTCCTCTATCTCACAGCTGCCTTAGATTTCATGAAAGATAAATCTTCTTAAGGGAGAGTCACATTTTAGGCCATAAACACTTTCTGACTATACCATTACTCTGTAATCTACTACTATATTTTGTAAAATTACCCACAAACTTATTCTGTGCTTTGAGCTATGTTTGAACTCCTCTTAAATGTCTTAATTTTTTTTCTCATATTCACAGGGTTGGGACTCAATATGAATTATTTTTAGCTATCTTGTTAGCATTGCTTTTCCTCAAGTATCAGAGAATTAATCAGAAATAAACCTCAATTAAACCAGTACAATTAAGCCTTTGAAGGTATCACATGGTTTAAGATCATCAAAACTCTGTCTGGCAAGTCCGCATGCTCAAGTATGAGGATGGAGAACCTAAACAAAATTTTGAAAAACAGCTTTTTCCCCCAAGGATCTTTTTGTTTGGTTGATTTTTTAATTTTTTCTCCCCTCTCCCAACCACAATTTCAGCATTATCAGTGGTTGAAAATCACAAAGTGCCTTCTTTACAATGAAAACGTAACAATGCCATGTGACCAAAACATTGCAAGATTTCTCAGCAATCAGGTGTGTGAACTTCATGTGCGGGGAACTGTTAATGCCTGAAACAATATAAAAATGTACAAACACATGCTGAGTGCGAAGTGCTTGTTGGACGAGGTAATTGGCAGAGTCAGTCCAAGGTTGCCTTTGGTCTAATGCTGTTTATGCCTTCACCAGAGACTGGAATTCTGTCAAGGAAGAAAGTGAGAAAAGCAGGGAATAAAACTCGTTGAAAGTGGGTTTTGACATCTTAAAAAAGATAGATAAAAATGACTAAAACTCCTAGGCATGGAGGGCTCCCAGAGTTATTATAACACTGCACAAGCTACTGCTAAACTGAGATTCTGGGGGCGTAACAGATTTTTCACTCCTTAAAAAGAGTAAGTGCGGAGAGGAGGAGTGTGTCTGTAAATTTGTATTTGTAGGAAATCCTGACTTCAAGGTGAACTATCTTTACCCCATTACAAACTCTGATAATAGCCAAGGAAGAAGAGCCTGTAGCTCTCAGTGAGAAGAAATTTTTTTGGTTTTGTTGTTCCAAATAAAAATATCTGTAGTGAAATAATTCCAGAATGGTAGATTCGATGGTAAAGGACTAAGATCTGCATAATATAGTGCCCTCTTTGGGGCTCATAAACAGAAGCTGCAAAAGCTGCTGCTAAAGCAAATTCCTCCAACAGTGTATCTCTCTCTCCTCCCAAATCTGGCTAAGATTAGCACGTGTGTCTGTTGGAGTTATTGCCACCTGTCCTAGTTCAGCTGAGACAAGCCTGTTTTCAGTGACTTCATCTCTAATACATGATGCATAATGTCCTATTTTTCTGTGCTGCAGTTTCTAAAAGAAATATCCTGGCTAGTTCACATCACCCCTCTGAGGTTTTCTTCAAGAATTTGATTCAATTTCTTGAAGGACTGCCTGGTGAAATGTGCACTTATCAGATGATTTTCCAGCACAAAATCCTGTGCTGCACTGCAGCAGTTGCAGCCTTGAGAAACAAGACCATTTGTATTTTACACTAGTGAATTAGGCACTCAGTAATAGTGGCCAATGTTTGATAGTGGAAGATGAAGAAATAAGTTTCTTTAGGTAGAAGTGCATATGCAGAAGTGCAGAGCATCCACTGCTGAGATGGAAATTCAGAGAAGTTCAGGTGTTCTGAACGTTGTAAGAATCTGGCACGTTGAGTCTATGGATCAGACACACAGCAGGATTAACCCCAAAGCTGTTATCGTTGATTGGAAGACCAGACTCTACGCTGGGCCTAAATATTCTGTTGCTGCAACAGAGACCAAATGGGAATAAAACTGTGAAAATAGAGGAGTATTTGCTCATATGAAAATTGTGACAGAAAGTATCAGGCCAAAGTATTCGTGTGTATTCTTCATGCCCCTGTTTAAATGCAGCCTGAAATGTGTGTATTTTAAACCACAAATATTATCGATTTTCCAAAATCTTACCTTCCACCCCAATTTTGCCATCTCCATCAGTGTCTCCTGCAGCCAGAAAAGCCTTGGTCTCCGCCAAGGTGAGGGCTCTGGCATTTGAAGAGAAACTCTTCAGGAACAGCCTGAAATAGAACAGGGCGCTGTGCTTGAGTTTTACTCTCTGAAATGTCCCATAAGGTAATGTCTGCTCTTATTATCTGAGGGAATCCACACAGATTCAAGGAAAGACAAGGATCTGTGTTTTATTTTTAAAATAACATCAAGGGTTTCTTCTAGGACACCAAGCAAGTTCAAAGGTTTTCGTTGTTTAAAGAAATAGAGCAGCTGAACAGTACTTACTGCAGCTCCTCTTCTTCAATGAAACCACTCTTATCCTGATCAAGGATTCCAAAAACTTTCTTTATCTGATCAGGAGTTTTGCTGGATAAACCAACCAGGGAGAAGAAAGACTTGTAGTTGAAGGAATCATCAGCTGGAAGAAACAGAAACTGTTAAATATTCTCCCTTGAAGTTGCTACTACTGTATGTATTCCTTGTGAATATGTATGTCTTTTCTGAAGCATCAGCCTGCTTCTCTTTCTCTTGTTCCCTGATGTGGCAAAAGAGCAGATACACTGGATAATAATTTCCCTTTTTAATCACTCTGTGCCTGTGGTCATGTTTCCTTTCAGCCAGTTTGAAGTTTTCTGCTACAATGCACATTCTGCTAAATCAGGATTTATACAATGTGTCACATGCAATTAATAATAAATATTGAGAGGGTGCTACTGTGACTTACAAACAACTCCTGTAATTCTTAATTCATTTTCACAGAGTCCTTGCTTAGGTGAAGAGTTTGATAGAAAAGTAAGTAATACACAGACAAACCAGATCTTTGAGTATTTGGGAAATTGGCTTGACCTTACTGAGCAGCTCTTAAGAGAAGTGAGACTGCTCATTGCTTTACAAATGACACTCTGATTCTGCAAGCTGAGGCTTTTGCTGACATTTTGAAGGAAAAGGCTAACTTTAAATTTAAGTCTTTAACAGGTTTAGACACTGACAGCTCAATGTTAAGCCAGCCCTAACTGCAACTGTGGCCCTTTAATTGCTGCTCACCACTTGTGAGACCTTTTGAATTTAAGGGGCTATATTGTAATGTAGCTTAGAAAGAGATCTCACAGGGAAGGAATCTAAGGGGAAAATGATAGGCATGTCATCTTAAGACATAAAAAATGATATGCATCTTCTGTCTGCACAGCGACCATTCCTTACCCTGGCAGCTGGAGAGAGCAGATTCAATATCTTTAGCAGAGAGGATGTCAGTGATGGCCATTGTTGAACTGTAAAATAAATTGAATGTGAGCTACTTAGTCATTAAAATGACTTCTCTCCTACTTTCATGGCTCTATTTGAAGTTGCTGCAGTGACAGTGTGTGATAGGGGAGACATTATTCATCTGATGGAAAGTGGAGCACACTGTAACAGATGTCTGCAGCAGGTGCTTCCACTGAAAGCTGGGAATGAGGGAGGAATTCTGCACGCGGGAGCGTGGGGCTTCAGGAAGATCTGATGCCTCTGCTGCTCTGGGAGAGCAAATCAAAGGTGTCCAGCACCACAGAACTTCATGACTTCTGTGTGGGTTTTCCTGGAGGTGGATTATTACTCAGTAAACCCCAGAATGTATTTACAGCACACACAAGAGATAAGGTTCGGCATGTCCCCTAGAACTATATCTGCAATAAGTGTAACTGGAATGTTAAAAATCTAGTATTATCATCAATAGATGTAGTGATCTTCACAAAGAATGAAAATATTAATGTAGAATTAGTAATAGTAATTTTACTCATGTAAATTTGGAGAGTAAGTTCCTCCCCTGTTTAGTTGCAACAATAAATGTGGCTTGCTGGGCTACTGCATCACTGAAGGACTACATTTCATGGGAGCTTTGGAAAACATTTTTGTCAGTATTTTCTGAGGTTTTGGGGGGTTTTTTTCATTCTAAAAAGGTTCTAATAAACCATTTTTTTGCCCAGATTTGGGCATTTCAGTAGATTGTTATCTTTAGAAAAGAAGTATCGTGGCTTAATATTCATTCATAGTAGAGCAGAGGAGGTGTTTCCTTCTGACACAGCAGCATTTCACATGAGAAAAATACTCTGTTCCATTGAGCCACCAACAGCTGCAATAGCTTGCCAATGTAATTTGCATCACTTAACAAAATGCTATAATGCCTGAATTTCTAATCAGTTTTTAGTGCATTGATGCATTTACAGTTTGGTAAACTGCACACACCAGTGCAGACAGGTTACAGTTTAAACCTTGCAACATTACTCTTAATGCATGTTAGTGAAAGAAGGGGACTAAGGCATAGAAAAGTTTTTCTTGAAAACCACAAGAGGATAGAAATATCTTTTCATTAATCCCTAACTGGTCTTCAGCAACATCTTTCTTCCTGTCTGAGCACAGAATGAGAAGGAGTCAACTGGTGGTACCCATTTATAGTCTGTGCACTGGTTTGAGATCTAAACACAGGTTTAAACTTTGCTTAAAATATGAAATGGCTGCCTCTGTACCTGTTGGTCTGCAGCAGAAGAAATTGTCAATCATTTTAGTCCCTTTCTGAATATCTCAAAACCATTAAGAAAGCAATGGGACCCACTCCCTCTGATGGCAATGCATCCTTCCCCAGCTCAGGCAGCTGAGTTACTTTTGTTTTACTAGGAATTATTTTGTCCCAGCGGTTTCTTGTGCAAAATACTTCCCCCTCTCAGCATTAGGTAAGATAATTTGGAGCTCAGACGTTCATCTAATTCTCACTGCTGACAGGATTAAAAATGGGAAGAGTTGAAGGAAAATCTAAAAATTGCAGCAATTTTTACAGGGGGCATTGTTCCTGTCTTGTTCCGTCCTATTATCCAAACGCTGATTCTATTCTATGTTAGCTTGTAAAGATACAACATCCTGGAAGCTGAGATAAGAACAGATATTTTAATTGCTTTCCAATAAGGGAGAATTTGCTTTTGTGCTTCTTTGAAAGCAGAAGATCTAATCAGCTTACCTTTGTGGTCTTCTTGACTGGATGAGGACGAAGTCAGGCTGGGAGGAAGGCACTTGCTGTGTGTCTCCAGCAGAGCAGAGCTTGCATATATATACTTTAAGTTGTATACCATATACAGATTTTAGATTTCAGCGTCACGAAGGGGGAATGGTGTCAAATGAACTTGCCTAACTAATCATCTTGCACTATTTTTGTCTCAAGAGAATACATATGATATTTGCAAACGAAACAAGATAAGTGGCCAGATAGGCAAAAAGAACAGAGTCATGTCGAATTTCCTGATTTAAGCAGAAAACACCAGCTTCTCCATGTGATGTAGGGCAAGACAAAACCCCCCACTATGTCATATGCTTGATCTGAGGAGTCAGATGAAATGAAGCACAATAACTTCTGAAGAGGCGTCTTTAATGAATGTTTAAATGTGATAACTTGTTATCTTATCTGTAGACGCTATGTGTGATAGTTTCATCATTGGAGCACTAAACAAAAAGAAAAAATTAAAAGTATTCTGTTTGGGTATTGTTTGCATAGCAAACCAATCAGGGAAAAAAATAGCCATGTTGTCTCCCAGAATGTCTGATCTGTTGTTTTTTTGAAAAAAAAAAATACCACACAGTTAATTTTTTCCTATAGGAGGTAAAATAATGTTATGTCAATCCATCAGAACAGTTGGTTGGGGGAGGGTATTTCATCTGCTGTGTTTCCAGAGAAAATCTTACAATTCTGCAAAATTCTGACAACCTGTTTAGTTGGCTATGTGTGAAGCAAAAGGGTTGTGATCTGCCCAGCTGTCTCTGAGACAAAAGTCCCTGAGCCTTACATGAAAGATCTTTGCTTTCAGAATAAAGAGAAAAATTTCAATAGCAACGTTATTGCTATAACCATATCTGAAGAGTGTCTTTTCAGTTTTCAGCCTGTCTTCATCTCTTTTAGAAGAATGATTATTTTCTAGAATTGTTTGGCCAGTGCTGTCTTCCTTTGTGCTAGTTACTTTTTTCATGCATATAATTTGATCATCTCAATTTTCTTTCATGAATGTTGTAGCCTGACTGGGTGAGGAGCCTGTCAGCTTGGATCTCACTTGTGGCTTGAGGTAGCAGAACAGTGAAAGACGAGTCATATGGATGACAGCACAAGGTATCCTTATGGCCAGGATTAAGGGATGGCAAGGGATGACAGTGCAATTGGCATCACAGCTCGAGGTGGTGGCACAGTAAGAGGTGACAGTGCAGAGACTGTCTTAATGTCAGAGAGAGTATCAAGGCATCTCTTCTCCAAAGCATTTCCCTCTAAGATGGAAAACAGACCTAGCCGGTCACTGAAGCCAGCCACTAATACATCAGGGTGCCAGACAGAAAGGTGACAAATGGAGGCTACCTGCAAAACCTTAGTGCATCCAGCACTGACAGCAGCTGATCAAAAAGCAACAAAAGACCATTGCAAAAAATTCTCTGTGTGCAGGAGGTGTTATTTCATTTGCAGCATATAAAAGAAAGAAAAATTATTGCTATGATTTTATTTGTTTGTTTTTTTACAAATTCTACAAATCTGTCCTCCACGAGAAGTTTCAGACACAGATAATTCTTTTGTTGGGAAGAACCATTGGTTAAGAACGGCTGTGGAAGATTTCAGCTTTCCCTGTTTTCTGAATGGGTTCTTGACCAGCTGACACTGAAAAATTTCAAGAAGAATTTGATGGAGAGATATTTAATACCGGCTCTTGTTGTCACTGGTGACATCTGGTAGAAGGGATACAAATACCATCTTCCCCCCTCAAACTCTTCTAAGAAATTACTTATATTCTAAATGGGGAAAAAATTCCTCTCCCTTTTACACACACCACCCTTTTCTCCCCCTCCAATTTGGAAAATTGTCTACATAGTGCCAACAACTGATGTGGAGTACGTAGGGTGTCCAACATAAAAACTGATGGCATGATATGACCTAATGAAGCTAAGTTAAGAGGAAGGCCAAATTCTGCTGAAACTCTTGGACTGCAGGAGTCTGCATGGGAATTTGGTCCCTGGTGTCTGTTTCAGAGAATGCATTTGATTTTAGATGCAATGGCTTCTCATTTTGCCCAGAGCTAATTCCACATATGTTAACCCCTCGCCCCCTCTCTTCCCTTTAAAAATAGCATTGATTGCTGTTATTTCCCTTAATGCCTGTGGACTGTTGCCATTAGTTTGAACTTTAGTATGTGAAGCACTTAAGGATGCAGTCTTTAAAAGTGTGCTTTGTTTTCTAAGAGGCTTTGACAAGGTAATTCCTTTTGTGCCCTGAGATTTTAAGGATAAAGCATGTAGTCAAATGATTTATGGCTCTGGCCTGTTCAGCTGTTTTCAGACACCAGCAAATTTTGGAGTCACTTTTGCAGTAAGATTGGAGGCACTAGAGATCCAGAACCTGTGCACTGATGAAATGCATGGGGATCATGTAACTATTTACAACCAGCCTCCGACAACCATTTTCTTTTCAAGCACCACATTAGAGATGGCACAAACATCTGTCTGGCCACTTTTACTTTCTTAAATCAAATACTGTTAGGAACTTTGCAGCTGGCATCCAACTTGGCAGGGGAAGTACTGGGGAAGTATGAAAAAGTAAGGAAAATAGCCTGTCAGGTTACCACTAAAAGCAGTTTTAAACCCTGGGACACGAGCATTTCTCTTTGCTCAAGGCTCTTTGCCTTCTGGAGGCATGGCATTGTTTTATTCTTCCCATTTTTAACCTTAATTCTTTTAACATCTGAAGCTCCCTCCCCAAGCTGAAAAGCTGTATTTTAGGTCATCATAAGTTCTGTGATTGTTCTGTAATCTATCCTTGTCATTCTCCTTTGAGTGCTGATGTGAATCATGTGCAAGAGAATGACAGAAGTGCAGCAAACATTTGTGTGAGTGCCTGCTTTAATTTAAGTGTGACTTGCTGCCTTGTATTTGCCTGAGATCATTTTCAGATGAATGAGATGAATGCTTCTGGTACGGGTATCCATGGTCACGAGTCAGGGAGCAGGGATCACCTGACAAAATGTGTTTAACCTATTGTTAAATGGCATGTGAGTAGTGAGAGTGGAATATTCATTCAACTTGTAATTTGCTTTGGGAATACATGAGATGAAAGGAACTCTATGGATGTAATTTAATGTAACTGTATTAGTGCATTGTGCTCCAGTCACTTGAGGAACGTAACTCTCGGAGAGATCTGGAAATATTTGTGAGTGGTTTTAGGTTTGTATTACCTAACCTACCATCTGTTGACACCTCGTAACTGCCCCCCAGTAAAATGCTGAATAAAGAAAAATGCTGGAACTGTTGCCATGGGGGGAGGAGGCTGTACGTGGGAAATACACCAAATAACATCTGGTTTATTTTTGCAAACTTGAACGAATTACAAAATTTAAGTAATTTATTTTTCACCAGTTACCCTTCTAGTGTCACGTGGGTTCAACTTCTGAGGTAGATTTTCAGAGATTCTAAGAATTTACAATGGAACTTTTCAACTTCGAGTGCCCTGTAAAATGTTCATGTACAAAACTTCTTCACTCGTATTTTTCTTACATGCATAAAACATAATTTTTAAGCCAACTGGGTTGTTTATGTAAGTCAGACAATTTCTGATCCTGCATATCTGAAATGGGAATTCCAATTGTGATTCCAAAATCTGAAAGGAATATGGTCCAGATGTAAATTCTATGTGATTTCTGAAGCTGTAGCTCAAAACTTTTATTCCTGAATTCAACCTTTCCAGTTCACTTCCATTTCTGTTTCTTTCTAAAAATGTTCTTCCATTGGTGCAGAAAGAAAAAGGCTTTTTTTAAAAGAAAGAAATTCTCATAGACTGATTTCTGAAATGGTAGATTCTTGGGTCTGTTAAATCTGACACAATTATTCATAAACAGACAAGATACTTGAACCTCCAGATGACTCCATCCATAGGTCTAAAATTACTCACAGTAAGTGTCAGAAAACCTGTAGAATCAATTTTCCTGCTTTAATTCTGAAGCAAAAAGCTTACTGTTTTTGAAAGCATCCTAATAAAAATGGCAATAACAAGTTATGTGTAGGATAATCATGTGTTTTGAGTAGAAAATAAAATCACTTCCACCAAGGCAATCTTCTCTAGCTAAGTTGGAAGCAAAGATACATGCTGAAAACAGAACTTTGATTCAATATTTGATCTACCGTGTTCTGTTCTTGAGCTGTGTTCTTCAAATCCCGTGTGGTAAAATCCCTCAAATGGATCCTTGTTACAGGAATTGTAACTTTAGTCTGTGTGTTTACACTACGTAGCCTGGTGCAGTCCTGCTCCATGACTATGGTTTATAAGCACTATAAATAATCCTCAGTTGCAGCAAGCTTTCAAATATAGATGTGTTTGAAATGAACTCAGATGTTTTTCAGCCTGACTGTCTGTTCTTGTATAGCCCTTATCCCACTGTGTAAACAGTGGGTCCCACTATAAACAGAAACAGCTCCTTGGGTTGTATAATTGCAGGAGCACCAAGAACTGGGTCACTATCTGTGCTTACACTGATCGAGTACTGATAGCGCTGAATAAAGCAGGGCCTTTGATTCTTCTGGCAGAGTTGCTTTTCAAGGAGGTATATATATTCCGAGGGTATGCAGGTTTCAAAACCCCCAAATGCTGACTCTGAGAGATGTTTTCTCTATGCACAAAGCCCACACCAATCTGACTTACAGGTGCCCAGTGAGGTGTGACTTAATTCCCTGCTCCTCCATTTGCTGAGATCGGGAAATGGTCAGGACTTGTCCCAGCTCCTTCCAGCCTGGGGTGCTGGGCTTCTTTTCCAGGCAAACTAGAGCGTGATAAGGGGCTGATGTGTGTTTGGGTGTTGTCCAAATGTGGAGTTCATGTCTCCAGGGCACAGCACCCGGACCCAGGAACTCAGAAGCATTCCTTCGCCCCTCATTAGACGTTGCCAACAACGTTGACAATAATTAGAATGAGGACTATAGAAAAGTAAGTTGAATGAATATGGAAATTGGTACTAGAGACATAACAGCATCGGATATGAAATCATTAAGTCTTTACAAACAAGAATCCATTGAGTGTTTGAGAGCTGAGCCTGGTTTAATCAAACGGTGCATCAATGAAGTGATTCCACTGTTCAAATATTTGAAGGATCAGTGGGATGAAAAGACAGAAGCAGGCATTGTTCTTCCTATACAGTGCTGCATTTGTGCTGTTGCTCCTGAGTGGTATCAGTGTCCAGATAGGCCAGTGGTTTCAGGCTTTATTGTACAGCATAGGACAACCCAGACAGCAAATGCAAGTTCTTCCTTTCCATTTATGGACAAACCACATTATATTCACTGTGGATTTTGTTGGCAAGTTGCTGCAGTCAGGTGTAAAGCAAATTACTTCAAATCCGCTGCTCTGAATGAAAAATTAAATTTATTGTATTCAAGTCATAAATTCACTTAACAGTCTTTCCTTGAATTGTAATGGCCTCCATCTGAGCTGAATTATAGCACTGACAGCACCTTGCTTAAAATGATACATTTCAAAAGGAATTTTACTAAACGGGAGAGAGAGAAAAGGAGAAAAAGGCTAGGTGAATCTCTAGATCAGGAGGTCTGTCTCCCTTGGAACAGGAATTCCAGCCTGGCTGTGCCTGGTTCTCTGTTAGAGCAGAAAATGCCCTTGAACTGCAAAGGAATTGAGCTTGAGCTCCTGCTCACACAGAAGGAGGTAAATGGGCAGCTGCATGATGCACTTTTGATTCTCTGAGGCAACTCACAGAGTAACTTTATAATACAGAGACAACAAGTAGGTGAAAAAAAATCTTGAGATTCTTGGATCAATCTCACAAATTTCGAAGGATTTGATTTATTGTTTTATTTTACTTTTGCATTTGGATATACCATATAGCAACATCCAGATTTGAAAATCCGGATGGTGAGAGCAGAAGGTGTCTTGCTGATTCCCAAATTCTCCATATTGGCTTGTCCCTTTCTGAGTAGAGGTAGAAGAAAGCAGGTGATAAGGAGAATAAATGCATAAGTACTTTGCTGAATTGGAAAAGTAAGAACATTCTGCAAATGTATTCTATGTCCTACACTATGCTGAGCTGGGCTGTACAAGCTGTAGTTCTGGGCCAAATTTGTCAAGTAGAATTTTTTCTGGAAAGTTAATTACTTCTGTGGCCAATATGATGTTACTGAAATTTGATTATTAAATGAAATGTGAAGCCTTTGCTAAGAAATGCTCCAAAGCTGTTATCTCACAATACCATGGCAAGGTAATTTCAGAATACCAGACCCCAGCTACTTCCTGAAAGTTGCAGCTATATAAAACCTTACTGAACAGTGATGTTGAAAAATGCATGTTAATCAGTGCAGATCTTCCCCATCACCTAACCCTGTAATTGATGGTGCCATCAACAGCAGAGACAGTCGTTTAAATTATGAATGCTTCTGGTTATGAATGATGGATTTTTTTGGCATAGGAATTAAAGAGCATGCATTATTAGAACTAGTAGAAGAATTCAAGTCATGCTTTGGAGAAAAGTACAAAGTTAGGCATGGTTTAACATTCATGAATATTTGGCTAACAAGCAGATTTTTCTATTAAATATGTAGGTATTACAAAACAGATAGAGAAGCATCCACTGAATAAGGTTTGAAAGTTGTTCTAAGCCTTGTTGAAGCTGATGCATAAGGCCCCCACTCTTAAATTAAAATCTCTATAAGCAGTTGTGTCAGTGCCTTTATGGATGCAAGCAGCTGAAATGGTCAGCCTGGTCTTTGTGGATTCATTCCATTTTGATGGAGCCACTCCTGGGAGGTTTCTGGGCAGCGACTCTGCTGGATCTGAGGGAGGGTGGCTCACTACACAGCGTGACCCACTGCTCTGGGGTGTTCACTTGAGCATCTTCTATAATCTTCTTTATTTGCAGAATATATTTCTATTTAGACTGGGAGTATATGGACAGCTCAGTGTTATTAACAAAAGGAAAACATGGAAACTTATCTTCTGCTGATATGGCCAGTAGGTCATCTTCCAAGAGGAGGATTTCCTTTGAGTGAGTGGAATTGGATTTCACCCAGTCTTAAAACTAGAAGTATGAAAAACATGATCTGATAATCAGGCAGCACTTGTATCTTGGTGTCCTAATTCTGCCAGCTCTTTAGCAACCCCCTAGAGTTTTCCAAGGAAAACTGCATAAACAACAACATTGGCAAAAATAGCAAGACTGCTATTAGAGAAAAAAACCCAATCAGTAAAATGGAAAATAAAGGTGCAATCATTAGAGGTTAAAATGCTGTAACAACCTTCCCACAATAGAAACATCCATAAACCTCCTGGAGGCTGCAGTCTGTGGGGTATCCCTTGTGCAGGGATATTGCCAGGGAGGTGCGATTTGAGAGTACAGACTTGGGAATGAGGCCGTGGTGCTTTGGCTCCTGTTATCTCAGGTTCTCCAGTAAGCCCAGTTCAAGCCCACGGCTCAGGAAGGTCGCAGCTGTCCCCGGGCAGCGCAGAGCCAGCGCTGCACAGCCCATCAGCTGTGCCTCTGGGGAGGAAAAGAGCCTGAAATTCAGCTCTCCCAAAAGAGCAAAATCTGTTTGGAGACACTGTCTCATGACTGGGCAGAGCTTGAGATTTTTCTGGCTTATTTAAAATAATCTGGGTAAGCCCCACTGAAATAGAGCAGCCATTTGTTCCCCTGAGGAGATCTGACGTCCTCTCGAGTGTGAGCAGTGCCTGTGGGCCAGTTCCTACAACAGATTTACAACCCTGCCCTAAGCAGCAGGAGTAAGAGTGAGTATCCCAACCTGCTTGCTTGGCATGACATGGGCTTGATGTAAGAAATACAGAATTGAGCTTATATAGTTACTAAACTGTCTGTTTGTGTCCAGGGAATGCTGAACACACGTGGAGCAGATGGAAGAGATTAAAAAAACATAGAATTATAGATGAGAAATGTTTACAATTAAAGCAACAAACACGAGATCTCTCTGTAGTCCCTTTCCTGATTATTTTGAAAAGTGCTAGGGTGAAAAAGGCTTGATGTACAAAAACTATTTGACTCAAACAATACTTTTTGAAATTATCTTTTTTTCCCTTCACTCCAGCCTAGCAAAGGAAAATCAGTGTGTTTAACACCACCACTTAATTTAGACCATTTTAAGTTGTCTGATGAGTCTGATAATTCAGCTTGTCCTCTACTGTTTCAGCTACTAAGGAAATTCCAGTTAGGGGCTGCTAGATCAGATATCCTGTGTCTCAGCTGACCCAAAATCCCCATGATGGTTTTAGCACCATTCTTAAGAGAACCATGCAGACTTAGAGAATAACAGACTTGTTTACCTGATTATGGCAGAGCACTTAATTTAAGGGATATTGGCATCAGTATTAGAAAACTCAGAATTAAAGAATGAGGTATCGAGTATTCTTTATTTTTGCTGCTAGTAGCACAATTCATTAATGACAATTCAGTAGAAAACAAAAGAAGCTTAATAGCTCCTTCTGGTTAGTGGGAAAGTGTCTCCATCAAAATCATGAAGTAAATATCTTTCTAGCAGCCTTAAATTCTTTTTTTCTAAGCTCTAGTTTCTAGGGTTCATGTATGTTCCTCCGACTGTGCTCGTAACTGAGCAAAGCTGAATAATCCTGCAGCAAGAACTTGTGCTTGTGCTGCTGCTCACAAGCCTCGTGGTGTGATCTTGGTGCAAAAGCAACAGTACAAAATTGAAGAAGACCACGAATTTTACTCCAGCCCCAGGGTTTTCTAAAGCACAAACGCTCAGCCTAGTTTGTGTTAAGACTGTTTTTTCAGATCCCTGACAGGGTGTAAAATTACAGACTGGTCAATGCAGATAAAGCTGACACATATTTTCAAGCACAGTGAGAGTTTAGGGCTATATTTAACAAAAACACTGAGTTCTGTGTTTGGGGAATACACTCTGCCTCTGTAGTCAAAAGAGTCACCAGAATCCAAATTCTCTCTGGCTTCTCCTGTTGATCACATCCCACTCAGTGGTTTCAAATTTTATCAGATTGTGCCTGTTTAGGGAAAGAGGTATGTTTTTGAGGTAAATACATGGAAGATAGGTTTTTTAAATGCATCCAATTTTTAACTCTCAAGGACTTAGTGTCTTTTCTCCATAGTGCTGCTAAAAATGCAGCCTTGATTTCCTTTCCATGCAAGGGAAAACGTGCAGTCTTGACAAGCTCAGGAGAAGGGACATATTTTCTGATGTTGCCTAGAGCACATCTGTGCACAGAGCTATTTCTGCCTTTATCTCACAGCTGATAACATTAGGCTTCTAGAGTTAGGGCTTTGAAGGAGCTGCAGACCAAATGCTGAGTTTTAAAAATCTGCCTGTAAATATCATAGTAGAACTCCTGGTACAGTGAAAAACCTCGACAAAGTGACTCTTCTTAACACTGAAAATTAGGTTCTCTCCCCAAACACATGTACTGGCTATATTGTATTGACTTCTACGTATTTGCAATTAATATTATAAAGTCAATTTCTTTGAATCATATATGACAGGAATCTTTCCCTGGTGGCAATGGCTATTTCTGTTCTGGGGAGCACATAGCAGTTTCCAGATCTTTCTGGGACACTTTGTGTTATCTGACATTTCTGCAGGCAACGTTTGCTTAGTGGTGAAGTGGATTGTAAATTCTACAGCTGTCACATGGTCGAAGAAAGATGGTAATTGTCAGTAGAAGGAGGAAACAGACACTCTTCAGGCAGCAAGGGTTGCAGGATGCCCAGGCATGGCAGCAGGTATTTGGCTGAATAGTTCACATGGCAGAGTTTAGGAGTAAGGACCTACCCTGGCAGGGATCAAGAGCAAGCACAGGACTGGACCCCACTCCTGTACATCTGTAGTTCTGCCTCCGGGGAACACCTGTCTTTGTATGTAAATCATTTGTGCTTATCAGAGAGAGAAATGCAAAACCACGGATGGACTGTCTGAATTCTAATTCTGATGTTGATGTTGAGCCTCCCTGTGGCCCTGGACAGTTGATATTTACTGTGTGCTTTGTGCTAGTACCTCCCTGTGCAGTTTGCCACAGGCATTTAAATGATAGGCTTTGTCCTTAAAAAAGGGTGAAAAAAGAGGTCAAAGCCGAAAGGGAAAATGTTTGATATTGTCTCAGTGTATGTGAACAGATTCTTGTGCTTCATTACAAGAGAGATGATTCTTGGAATCAGACCCTGCTCTGTGTAAGTGTATCACAGAGGGCTCCTATACACTACTTAAGCTGCTGTTTCCCTGTAAGCAAAACTGGGCTAATCTCTCTAATGGCTGAAAGGTTTGTATGAACCCCACAGTTACTATTAATGAGATATTACTATTCTGGAGATGAAAAATTGTACTGAAATACAGACCAGTTGTTTTTGTTGTCAGGGTGTTTTTGTTTTGTTTTTGTTTGGTTTGGTTTAGCTTTTAGCTTTTCTGTAAGTTCTTCAGTTTGGTAAAAACAGAATTTCAGTTATACTGGTCATGACTTTTTGCTTATCCCTATATTGACAAAGCTTCAGCTTTTGCCTGATTAAGGGCTGCCTTATGGTAGATTTGGTCCATGTATGAATTTTCCCAGCTATCAAGATGGTAGTTTTATTTTAAACTGAAATAGTCCCATCTGATCTGCTATGCGAGCCAATAATAAATGGCGAAGTACTCAATTCAGAAAAATAAAATTATGGGTATTTTTTCTGTACTTCGTTTTGTTCTGTCCAGTTCATCTTAGGTTGGGGAGAGAAACAAATATTGTTATGGAGAGCAAAGAAACAGTGCAAATATGTTTATGTACTTCTAATTTTGTCTTGGGTGTTGAATTGCCCTGGGTTCAGTTGCATAATGATAAGTAAAGCAACTGGACACAATCCAGTGCAAAGTGATGCACGAAACCAGCACTTTTCCCCCCTAGTGTGTGAAGATTTGTATCAGCAAGAAACAGATAGTCGAACTTGTGTGTAGCTGGAGAACTGCCTGCATTTTGATACCGACATTCCTTTAAAATGACTCATTCTTCAGTGCAGACACCAGATCCCCGGCGTGCTGAAGCCCAGCAGTGACACGCTGACACGGGGCTTCATTAACTCCATCCTCCCTCACCCTGCACTGGCGTGACCCCGGCAGGGGGACCAGAGGAGCTGTGGGCAAGGCTGGGGGGAAGGTGCTCACTGGGTGGGGCTAAAATCCAATGTTCCACCTCACAAATCCGTGCTGGAGCCAGGGTTAGAGCCGGGGTTAGCTCTGAACTCCGCCACCTTCTTGTCACAAGCCCTGCACGCCAGGCCCTCCTCGCTGGAACTGCTGTGTGTGACTGCCTGGGGTGGCCTGGCTGCAAAACCCAGCGTCCTGGTCAGCCACCTTCTGTCCAGGAGATGGGACGAGGTGCTGCCTTTTTAAGGAAAAGGCCAGTCATTGCTTTTCTGCTGCTGATCAGATATACTAGTTGTTACAGGCTCAATAATTATTAAAAAAAAAACCCACTTGTGGTAACAATTTTGTTCTTTAAGCATCTTTTGTGCGGAAAACCTGATATGTGACTTTCTATGAACTATGTAACAGGAAACACTAATGAAAAAATACCTTTGGTGTTTAAAGGAAATGACATTTTTTAATAAATAAGTTACCTTTAAAACAACCCTCCAGCATCAGACAGAGAGTAATCAGAGAACAATTTCTCTGTTTTGCCTCTTTTTAGAAAAATAAGAAATGTAAAGCTTTCTGGTTTTTGTGCAGCTCCCCAACAGCTACTTTTATATGGCACAGAATAACAGTATTTGTGTGAAAGAAGGAGGGGGAGGTTCAATTCTAGAATGAATCTCCTATTTGGTTCTGAATTTATGTTGTTTTTTCCAAATCCACATCCAATCTCTGGGAGGTAGATCTTGTAGTAGGATTTGAAGCAGTGCAAGAACAAGTATGTAAATAAGTCAGATTAGTGTCAGGAGTGGGGAATGTTTTAAGCAATGTTACAGACTAAGCCAGAGTAAAAATGTGGGTAAAGATCATGCAGATTCTGGCTGTTGCTAATCAGCCAGTCAGCAACTCTGCACTTAGGTTTTTCACAGTGTGACCCTTTTAAATAAGACACAAACACATTGCAAATTTATCTTACTTTGGTAGGTGAAGATCTGGAGCCTAATTGTAATTAGTAGTAGCTGTTTATGGCTGGCACAGAGACCTCCCAAAGCTGAACCAGCAATGGCAAAGCGAGCACATCTTTCCCCACTGTGAGAGACAGATCTGACCTTTGAGTGTTCAGCAGGCCTGTGTGAAACCGCTGGGATTATTGAATCACTTGGATTGTTGGGATTGACAAAAGGACAACTGAAAAGATGGTAAGTCATTGTGAATGTGGGAGTTCATCTCTGTGATCTCTGAATGGTGTTTAAAGGTTATGATTCGTTCCCAAGTGACTGAAGCAGGGGGGTGGGAACTGACTGAGGTCTTCCAGCATTTTTGTTTTAGATGCACAGTATTTCACTTTTGGACGAGGTGTAACTTAAGCTGTGCTCTTGGGGCAGTCAGCTGTGGAGCGTTCTGCTCTTGCAATGGTCCAAGGAGTGCTGTATGTTGGAAATTGTTGATGGAGCAGTAGAGGGATCAGGCTGGGCAAATTGCTCTAACTAAAACCAAAGCAGAAGGATAAACAGTCTCCTCCAGCTCAGCTGAGCAATTCAGTGGTGGCTAAAAGCTGTCACCAGGGCTGAGGGGCACAGTGCCATCCAAGGCTTTGTAATGGCTTTGGTGCTGCTGTGGTGCTCCTGGAGGGTGATGCAGGGCAGTGGCAGTGGACTTTTATTAATCCCAAATATGCACCATGCACTCCATGGCACATTCTTGGTATGCAACAGTCAAAAACCATGGAACTTGTCTGTGTAAACTGTGTGCAAACTCATTGAATTCTGCACCTGCTTGACAGTCACTCCTTGCAGATTAGATTATTTTTTCAGTTCTCTGTGATCTTGGAGCCTGCAAGATTTGCCTAAGAGGAAATGTCGTAAGAATAGGATGGAAAAGAAGAATGAATTCTGTTTCTTAAAGGCTGGTCCTGCTAGAATAGAAGGGGTAATGCACTAATCAAATTTTGACGAGGTATTAAGGAGAAAAGATGGGAAAGCATTTTTGAACTGCTTGCACTAAAGCTGGAGGCCTGAAAAATAAAGCAGTTCTTAGGCATAAACATAATTTTGATTTAGTTGGCATTAGCCAGGGATAAGTCATACAACTACAGCAGCCATAAATGTCAGTGCATGAAAGAATGGGCCTCACACATGCTGGTGATGCCAAGAAATCGGGGAGACCACCTGTTCCAAGATGAAGTACAATATAAATAAATACAGATACCTCATGTCACCCAGCTGGTACCAGCACAGGTAGCACGTGTTGCATGTGATGCATGTGGACACGGTTATGTGACTGAAGCATACATGGCCTGAGCTGCTGGTACGGGACAAAGAGAAGTAACAGAGGGAGTGGTCATAATAAAGAACTGTTTAGGGAGAACGTTTCACTGTGATCAGTCTTTCCTTCCCTGTGATATTTATGCAAATGTAAATTCTTCAAACAAAGGCTGGTTTTCAGGCTGCAGGGAAGGACAGGTGATCCATGAATTGCAAACTGCAGTGGGGCTCTGCTGCAGCCACGGTGGCAAAGCTGGGGAGATGAAAGTGTTGGACTTGTCAGTCAGGGCTTGGCTTGTTGAGTCCTCTTCCTTTGTGCTTCCTTAGTATGTTTGTTACACTTGATAAGACTTCTTAAAATGTAAAGCCTTCACACGTGGAGGATTTGCACTTGCACTGATGTAGGAAACACTTGCTCAAGGACTAAGAGTGTGCAGTCCTTGCCCAGCTCGGCTCCCGGACTCTGACCTGTCCCCAGCCTAGCTCCGCATCCCTTCGGAATGCCCAGCCCCAAATCCTGCCGTTGGGAATGCACAATTCCACATCCCGCTTTGGGAATGCCCAGTCCCGCATCCTGGTGCTGGGAATGCACAGTTCCCGCTGCTGGGAATGCACAATTCCCGCTGCTGGGAATGCACAATTCCACATCTCGCCGTTGGGAATGCACAATTCCCGCCGCTGGGAATGCACAATTCCGCATCCCACCACTGGGAATGCACAATTCCCGCCGCTGGGAATGCACAATTCCCGCCGCTGGGAATGCAGAATCCCACATCCCGCCGCTGGGAATGCAGAATCCCACATCCCGCCGCTGGGAATGCACAATTCCCGCCGCTGGGAATGCACAATTCCGCATCCCACCACTGGGAATGCACAATTCCCGCCGCTGGGAATGCACAATTCCCGCCGCTGGGAATGCCCCACTGCCGGCGCAGGGAGGCTGCTGAGCGCCACCTCGTGTCTGCCGAGCTGCGGCCTCGGGCGCGGGGTTTTTGGGATGGGAGAGCGGCTGGGGCGTCCCTCGGGGCCGGGAAGCAGCAGGGTCGGGCGGCGGGATCAGGTGCCGAGCTCTGCCTTCCCGCAGAGCTCTCGGCAGCCGCCGGGCTCTGCGTGCGAGCGGCGCAGAGAAGCTGAGGTCGTAAGCACGTAAAAAATCGAGCCTCTAAAAACATTCGTAAATCATATTTTACGGAAAAAGCTGCCCTTCTCACACTGCTGAGTTAGCCAGGAGGATGGATACGAGGATTTGTTGATAGGTCACTAAATCCTGCTCTGCAGTGCAAAAATCGAGGGACGAAATACCAGTAGCAAGGTCAAGGAAGCTTCCAGGGCTGTCCCTTCCAGCTGCTCTGCTGTTCTGTGTCACCTCTGTGACTCCTCTGGTTCCCTCAGGTGAGCACAGAGCTGCTCTGACAGAACCCAGACCCCTTCCATCCTGTCTCGTACATGATCCTTCATCCCACTGCCATCTTTCCTAGTGCATTTCTCTGCAGTGGAGGTTCAGCTTTCCAGAAAGACTTTTCCCTATAGTCTCAGTTCTCTCATCAAGCTGTGAAAAGCTCCCATTGGCATCACTGCCTGAATCATATCACCCATGCTAAACCTTATGTAGATGCCTTCTATTATGTAGACAGACATGGGATCCTCAAATGAATGAAGAACCCAGTTCAAACAAAGCAGTTCTTTGGGATTTGAAATATCCTGCAGTGCCATATCCACTGGGACACAGGAGTGTCTAAGTGAACAGGCAGGGCCTATTGGAATTATGCTTATTCTAAGAGAAAAAAATCACCTTATCCTGACAGGCTGCAAGTTACACAGGATTTTGTGATTAAATCAGAATTATTCATACCCATTCCGTGTTCAAAATGCCAGGAAAATAAGAAAAGATTTCGTGTGGTGGAAAACCCCAGTGGGCTGTGTGAGAGCCCCGGAGTCGGATGATGATATCATTGGGAAAGGCCAGAAGAGCAACACAGCAGAGTGAGATCAAACCATGGCACCTGTGTTGTTGTTACTGTTACTAACATTGTTTCCACAAATGTTTGAGGTGGTGTAGGTATTTTCTCAGACATAAGAGAAAGAATTACTTTTGGCCAGATAGTTCACAGTGGGGTATGAGCTCTTTTTCAGTTTGACATGGAAACCAATAAAATAAACACAACTTTAGCAATTATTTGGCCTCCTGTTGAGAACATGTTATGTAACTACTCTGGCTTTCTTTCCTCATAACATAGGGTGGGGAAGATAACTGTAGAGAAAAGAATAATACAGACATCAGCCACCCTGCAGCATTTCAGAGAATCACCTTCAGCAGGTGCAGAAAAGGTGCCCTTGAACTTGCACAGCGTCACAGCAGGAGCTCTTTATCACATTCCATACTATGATAAAAGAGCAGAACCAATAACTCAGAGAATGGGGACTGAGCAGCTGATGCTGAATAGAAGTCTTAGGAGGCAAAGGGTATTTGAGAAGAACTTAAGAAGCAATCCAAGTTTCTCCAGTCCTCTGTAACCCACGTTTAATTTCAGTTAGCAAGGGCCAGCCTACAGGACATTACTCCAGATTTACACCAATATAAGCAAGAATGGAAAAAACAGACACTTAAGGAATGAAAATTCAGCCATAAGATTGTAGAGAATAAAATGTCATCCAGTGATTAGTTTGGGCAATGGAACAGAGTGCATTATGTTTTAAAAGGGAGAGCCACACTGCACTATTAGGTGCTCCAGTGCTGCAGAAGGGGCTGGAGAGGAAGAGCTGGTCCATCTACACACCTACACACATCCTTCTACACACCAGGGCAGCCAGGTACAAATCCCAGCTGCCTGGGAGGAGAAATACATCATTTGCCTATGTCTCATCCAATGCACTCTGCACTTCCCAGGCAGTTTTAATTTTTTGGAGGTGAAATTGAACAACTGGCAAAGGCCCAGGATTTCAGAGAAATGTGAAAAAACCTCAGAAACCAACCTGTGCAGCAATGAGGATGTGCTGGGAGGAGCCCGCTGGCCCCTTGCTGGTGGAACATTTTGGCAATCAGAAAACTCTGTGAAGCATGGGATCCAAACACAAGAAATACGGAACAAGAGAGATCTAGTCTGGTTTCAAGCCTCTTTTGGTATATCCCAAACATTTATTGCCCACAGACTCATTTTCTTAGCTATGCAACTCTTCTGTGGGAACATCAAGTTCCGTATTAAGACTATTTAGGTTCTTTGCCCTTACTGCTCCCTTTGAAAGACCATGCAAACGTGTGATATCCATCAACAGTTAGAAATGTTCTCTATAGTTTTCAGTCTAAACATGCTGTTGATCAGATTATAAAAACTTTATCTCACAGTCATGTTAACCTTTAACTTAGTTCTTTTCCCACTCCATTTATCTTAAAATCTATTTATAAAGGATTTGCATAGATCTATTTATAAAGGACCTGCATATTGTTCCTCCACTGTCACACTGAAGAAGTCATGTTCTTTTTATCTCTCCCTAAGACTGCTAATTCTGTAATTGCTCTAATAGCCAGTCTGCACTGATTCCAGTTTAAGCTAATCTTTTTCAATGCTGTTGACAGGAGCTGTATAAATATTTCACGCAAAATCTTACCAATGCCTTGTCTAAAAGTGCCAATATTTCCTTCTCTGCTAAAAATCTCACCTAACCCATCTGAACACTACATTATCTGTTCCCACAGCTGTGTTGTACTGGCAGATTTGGCACACTGTCAGTCTATCAGAACACTCGGATCTTTTTCCTTCTCTGTTGCTTCCAGCTGATGAATCCCAAGAACATGACTTTGCAGTTCACATTATTAAATTTCTATCACTGCAGGCAAAAAGGTCATCTAATTCCAGTGTGGTGATCTGGTCCTCCTCAGGACTGGCAATACCTTCCAGCTTTTTATCACATGCACAATTTTTGAGGCTGGGCCTGATTATGTTCCCAGTTCGTGGAAATGTAGATTCTATGGTATTGCTCCAAAGAGTGATCCCTGAGTAACACCATCAGGTAATTTGCTCCATTCTTGTAACTCCTTTTTTGTTATAACCTGTTGCTCCTTCTTCACTTGTTTTTATATTGATCCCTATCACCGCCACTTTCAGTAATGATTTCCTGCAGAGCACTGTATCAAATGATCTCTTTGAATTTCAATAGACGGAGTTCACTGCATTATTTCATTCTGGAGAGACAATTCTCTTACTCAAGGTACACCAGCTCAGTCTGATATCCTCTGCTCTGGTAAACCATGTATGTTTTCTCACATTCTGTTTGTCTCCCTACAATTAATTGTTCTTTCTTTCAAAATTTGTTCTAAGACTTGGCATTATACTGAATTTTTAAAATATGTTTTAAAATATGTATACTTTCTAAAAATACATTTCAGAATATAAACATTGTATTTGCTATGCTGAAGTCCTAGGCAAGCTTTCATTGAAATTCATTAAACACTGGCTGCTTTTACTTGTAAATTCACATACCAGTTATTTCAGTATGCTAGGGAGGAGATTGTATGTATTCCTCAATAGTTTTTTGCATGAAGAAATATACTTTGTTTCTCCTAAGACATGTAATTTCTGTTATACTACAGCTTCCTTTATATGTCATTCCCATCTGTTATTAGCCTAATGTCAAAGCAAAGGATCATTGCTTATCCTCAAGCAACACCACCTCTTGTTAGCTGATTTATTATTAAAGAAAACCACCTTATACCATGCTTGTGTCTTTGATGGAGCTCTTCCATCACTGGTGGCATTTATTTTCTGCTTTAGGTCTGGGAAGTTAAAGTCTTCCTTAAACAAAGAATTGCAGTTATTACTTTCCTGTAATTTTACACCCCTCATGATTTATGTTCAAATTTGAATAGAGGAAGGAGGCCGTAAAAGATCCTCAGCAATGTCCTGCTAGGGCAGTTTTGTCATCTCTAGTCCGAGTAATTTCCTCCCAAACAGAATTTGTTTGGTCAGTGCAATCATAGATTTCTTTACACTCAGCCATTTCCTCAACATTCAGTGACACCTTCCCTCTCCTCTCATTTCTGTCTTCCCTAACAAACTCCCTACATGCTGCATTAGTGGGAATATTCTGCTCTCAGCAGAAATTCAGAAGACCTCTCCATGCTCCAGCAAAGCTGCTGATGAGGTTCTGATGTCTCATCTTGCCTTTGACATTGCCGTTCTGTCTGTGCAAGACAACTTTCAAGGGAGACAGGGCATGTCCTATGTGAAGCACAGGGGAAGGCTGTGCCCTGCCAGTGCCCAGATGGAAACCAAACACTTTCCACAATCAAAGAGGACCTGAAAATAGACATTTGATAGTTTAACTGCCTGTGTGAACACCCTGACTCCAAAGGTCCTCAGGCCCTGACTACCCTCTAAGGATTGTTGAGAGAAGTATTAATATGAAGAAAGAGCACAGAAACACTGATTCTGGTGCTTATTGATTTGTTCCCCTGTGGATGTCATATTTCCAGTATTTTTCTGGAATTCACAGCCAATGAGAATAGTCAGGGCACTTCCTATGGAATGATCTACTTGAGCTAATCTGCATGTCTTACTTGTTCTTCAGAGAAATTGTTTTAGCCACATCACGAGGCCGTTCACTGAGGTTATAAATTTCAGCAGAGCCAGGGGAGAAATATGCTCACCTGATCCCCTGAATCTACCAGAGATTTGCTTCTTGGCACCGACTGCAACATCAAACAAAAAAGAAAGGACTTGTTGAGAAACGACATTGCTGGAGTTCTTTTGGCCCCAGTCACTTGTGTCTGCACACACCCAGTTGCTGTGGCTGGGAGTGCCTCCAGACAGAGCTGGATGATGCAAAGCGTTTTCCAAATGTTTGCACAATGAAGAATTGCCATCATAAGCTCAAGAGCAACTGTTTTGAGAAAGTAAATATTGTGCATTTCTAGATTAGATAATAGCTAAGGGCAGCACGCATTGTGGCTGAAGCCTGAAGGCAAAGCATAGCAGCAAGTCTGAAGAGCGGTTCTTGTCTCCTACATGAGGATGAGACTTTGGCTGTGCAGCTCAAGGAATGCCCTCCCTTTCACCCATTACCACTGGCTGCAATGCATCGTGCTTAATTTTTCAGAGATGTAAAATTAAATTAGACAGGAGGACAGCAGCAAAAGATTCGGTGAATTGGAGAAAGAGTAATAAGTTTGTATCTGATTCGTCTTCAAACCATTCCATCAGATCAAAAATAGTCTCAGTTCTCTTCAAAGGGCCAGCAGTTCCACAGTGTTTACAGTTTAGCAGCTCTGGTCAGAACTTCTGCATTTCTCCATGTAGCAAGAACAGTTCTTTAACTGCAACATTATTAATTCGCATACAATAACTCTTCTGTTATGTGGTAACACTTTTTGACTACGTCTCCTAATTGCTGTTCTCATGCCTTTCCATTGTAATATGTTACAGAAGGGGTTGGCGTTTACCTGGCATATTGTATCTGCAAAATGCTTTAGTAGGTCTTAATTAGTAGTTCTCAGAGTGTATTAGGAGGTCATTTCTCAATAGAGAGGATAGGAACAGCAGTTTCAGTATTGAAATATCCCACTGGTATTTCTGTGGGCTGTTTCATGCTCAGAATATTTTTAAGAGATATTTGGTCAGAGGCACATCTTTTGAGGAGGTTGGGGATCGATTACTGCAAAAGGACAATATGGTTTAAAGCCATACCACCAGTGCAATAGTTTCTCAAAAGATAGAATGGTTGGCAAAGAATTTTTGGCCTACTGGTAACAAAGTGTACAGGCCTTCTTCCCACCAGCAGAATGTCAGGAAACTCTGAAGTTTCTTGTCATCTTGGTGTGGCACCTGCATCTCTAAGAGTTCCTTTTGCTTGCCTGTGCTGAAAGGTGGCTGAGGCAGGAGGTTGTTTCACCTGGGGGAAGAATTACCCGTGGGAAGTGGCTGCTGAAATAAACACTTGATCTTGTGACTACAGTTTTAGGATGGAGAGTGAACAGGAGTCTTACCTAAAACTGGTGAAACAGTCCAGCTTGTGGGATTCAGAGCAGTAATTCCGTGCAGTAATTCTGTGCAGTCTGTATAGTGCTACTGGGGCTGGAAGCCCCATTGGGTAGATAGGGTTTTGTCCATCATTTCAGCTCTTAGGCAGAGTGTCGCTGCAAATAGTACCGTAATTAAACACTGATGAAGAAAATCGGGCAAACGTGTGCTCTGTTTCTGAACATCATCTTTCAGCTCCAGCTCAGGGGGAGTTTTGCACATGCAGCAGTATGTGTCACAGCTTAATAGAGATGGCAAGGATAAGACAATATTAATGATGCTGTAATTAATACCAGTTGTATTTTTATAGTATCTCACTGCCAATATATGTCCCAGGTCCAATTCAGGATGACTGATTGGTTTAGAAAAACATGTTGTTTTGGTGCCTTTACAGTCAAAGCAATTAGTAATTCAGCTTTTTGCAGTCTGCAGCATCAATCCAGGTCTTTTCAAAGCGTTATATTCACGCTGGTTTTTTGATAAAATAAACTTTGCAGTGGAAACTCTCATTCTGACTGCCAGGCAGTATTACCAAATCAGGGTTGTGACCCTGTAAGATGCACATGAGTCAGCACTGGGTTGAAGTTCTGACTGCAGAATCAAAGGGCAAAGACTTACTTGGCTTGTGGGACAGAGGAGCCTTATTCAATAGCTCACATCTCATTCTGTAACCTGAAGATGCACAGTATGAGTTTCCAGGGAATGTTTGCTTGAGAGTTGAGCAGAAGGGAAGATCCCAGGATCTTAGCCTGTTTTTTAGTTCACCATAGATTCATTAGCATTTAGGGGAAACATTTTATGAGTGATCACACACTTCTTTGTTCAAAACCGTACTGTAATGTGAACTACATGTCGCTGAAATACAGAATAATCTTTCCTGTTTACAGAACTAGACAGTCTAGACATCAATTTATTTATGGTATTTATTTAAAGCTTGAGTTTTGACCTAGATCCAGTTCTCATTTCTGAAAGCTACATAAAGTTCTGACTTGCAGCAATTTTCTTCTTAAGGCTGTTAATGTATATTTATGTAAAATCAAGACTTTCAGCCTCTTATTAGATGAACCATGTAGTATTTTTAACAAGAGTCAATTGATTCTATGTAAAATTATGCACAGGATACTGCAGGTAGGGGGAAAAAAACCTTGTGGTCCATACACACTTGTTATTAACTGCTTTAACTGGACCTACCTGGTTTTATAAGCAGCAGTGTCAGGGCAATTAATTGCATCAGAGTCTGTGGAGAGAAAAATCGAGGAAGAATTCTGTTCACCCCAAATTAAGCTTTCATACTGCAAAGCTGTCATTATGTGTACCAAAGGCTGTTGAAAGTCATGTTGCTGGGAATAACTAGGGGGCTTGTTAATGCAGTCACGATCATCTTTCCGACAGAAGCTCACTTTCAGGAAATGTGATATGAAATTTTCCTTAGATTCTCATCTCATTCCCATACTGTGTTTATTTCACTCTTAGGGTGCTTCATCTTTAATTTCTCAGTTAGGAACTAATTATCTACAAAACTGTATAATGAAACATGAGCAAGTCTGAAAGGAGTGTTAAGTGAATGCAAGTTGTATTTTCTTTTCCTAGTTTTGGGAATGGGAGTTTCCCCAACTTGTTTGGGTTGGGGCTCTTGCATAAATAGGATCATACTGTGCTTCTAAACATAGCCACAGATTCTGATTCCTGCCTCTTGTAGTTCCATTTGAAAGGCACTGTTTTCTTCCATGTTCTTTTTAAGTGGGTGTATTTCTTCCTTTCTAGTAATCTCTGCAGCATCTTATCAGTCTCTCAGGGGCTGACCCTTGGCTCTGTGGATGGCCGGAACTGCTACTGAAGTCTGTAGCAGTTAAACAAAGGGCAGAATCAACGAGGGATTCTGTTGGTAGCTTAAAGGCTTACAGAATTTGTAGCACTAATGTAGACATTGTTCCATTGGGATTTTATATGCATTCCTACACATGTATGTCTATCATGTGCAAATCCATCTGTGGAATTCTGTTCCATCCTTCCTCAGTAATTTTTATTTTTTTTTAAGATCAGGCAGGAGCCTGAGTTCTTCTGCCAAGTATAGTTCCATGAAGCAAAAAGCAAAAGTGTGTCAATAATAATGCAGTGGATAGAGAACACGGGAATGACTGTTTTACTTCAAATCCATTTGACTGTGTCTCCTTTATGCTGAAATCACTGCACAAAACCATCAGCTGCAGTGTAAGTCTCTTTCTGTAAATAAACGTGGCTGTTCCCAGGCCAGATGATGAATTAGACTCAAAATTGCATACACAAAATGCATGACCAATTGCATATTTTAATTTGTAATTATCACAAGTGCTTATGCTGATTGCTTGTTGTGAAGTAGCAGTAAAATAAAACATAACTGGTTTAGTGTTTGCTGTCAATCCATTTTCAGTGTACAACAACTGATTTATTGGTCCTCTGAACCAAGGAATATTCTTTCCCTATGTGAATGATCTATATATACCTAGAAATCATTAAATGCAAGATTCCTTCAACATCGGATCAGCAAATCCATAAGTTATTATGTACCTGCTGTGTTCCAAATGGTGACCTCCATATCTATGTCTTATTTAGATTTTTGCCTCTAACAGTGGGCTGAGCTTTGTGTTGTCATTGTACAGCACTAAACATACTTTCTCTGGTATTCTGTAATGTCATGCAGTTCTGTACAGCAGCACAAAACTCTGCTTAAGGTAAGAAAATAGCCAGAGCCATCTGGAGAGGTCCGGAATTTCTCAGTAGTGGACAAAGTGGATTTCAGACAAGGACAGGAATGACAAAACAGAAAAGAAGTTGGAGCACACATGGGAGACAATATCCCTTGGTGAGATCTTTGGACACTAAACCAATCCGTGGCAGAGCTCCTGTGTGTTTCTCACTCAGAGTTTGCTCTATAAGGAGAACTGTGTGCATTAATTGAGCCACCTGCATAAGTGCCACAGCACCAGAGTGTACAGAGGTGAGCCTGGGTTCAGGCTGTAACCGGTGCTGTTCAGATCTCTGTGGGAGTCATTGGCAGGTGATGGTGGGGTACACACAGGATCTCCTGCCTTGCAGTGATCAGCTTGATGTTCTAGAGACCTTCCTTCTTGCTGTGTTTTAACCCCAGATGGAAACTCAGCCCCCTGCAGCCACTCACTCATGCCTGCCCAGTGGGATGGGGAGAGAATTGAAAGGGTAAAAGTGAGGAAACTCTTGAGATAAAGACAGTTTAGTGGGTAAAGAAAATCTGCGCACACAAGCAAAGCAAAACAAGGAATTCATTCACCACCTCCCATGGGCAGTCAGGTTCAGCCACCCCAGGAAAGAAGAGCTCCACCACATGTTACAGTGACTTGGGAAGGCAAATGGAACCACTCCGAAAGTCTCCCCCTTCTCTACTCTTCTGCCAGCTTTAAACATGGAGCATGAAGCTCTGTGGTCTCAGATATCCCTTGGGTCAGTGGGGCTCAGCTGTCCTGGCTGTGTCCCCTCCCAACTCCTTGTGCACCTCCATTCTCCTGGCTGGTGTGTGGGGTGAGGAGCAGAAAAGACCTTAACTCTGTGTGAGCTCTGCTCAGCAATAACAAAAACATCTCGTTATCAACGCTGTTTCCAGCACAAATACAAAACACAGCCCCATACCAGCTACTGTGATGAAAATTATCTCTACCCCAGCCAAACCAGCACACTTCTCCACTTTCTCTCCCATTAGCACCTCATCTACAGGATAAGGCTCAAAGTACATGAGACCAGGAATCCTCAGAGTGGATATTTCCTCTGCAGAGGGTCTGCCCAGGCAGGGAGTCTAGATCAGCATGGAGAATGTTAACAGATGGCTGCCAGGCTCATGTTTGCCAGCTGGAGAAAAGCACAATACAGCAGGGATGTGTGTCCAAGCCCTTTGCCAGTGGTGGGACCAGCCAGTGAAGAGGAAAGCTCTTGTAACTGTCCTGATCTCCAACAACTATAAGCAAATCTAGGCAGAGGAAAAATCCAGTATCACACACTGATGTTACTGCTTGTGCACAGAGAGCACTGGAATATTTTCTTGTATGACAAGAGTATTTAATGTGTAGGAATATAATGTGAGTTGTGTTAATTTGCTTGATAAAAATAACATTTTCTGTACCTACGTTCAGTGATTCAGCATTTTGAGACATGCCTTGAGGAAAAACAAATATGTCTAATGATTTGTGTAGGATAAAGATTATGTTTGGGTCAAATTAAAAAGTGGTCCATACTTTGGTGGGTAGTTCAGCTGTAAAATTTAACCAATGAAAGGGTAAAAGTGATAATCTTGCTTTTACCAGCTCAGCAGTAAGCAGAGCAGGTGCAAGCCATGTTTAATCCATGACCCCTGGGAAATGGTGATGTTCATTTCTGTTGTCTTCCTGTGCCAGATGCCAAAATTCTAATTGAGAGCACTGACTAGAAAGTCCGATAAGGCACAACTGAGCACCTGGGTCGCATCAAAATGAGAAAAGCTCGTTAACTGCTGCTTATTGTAATATCCCACTGTAGGCAACACCTGTGGTACGACGTTATAAATAGATAACCCTGAGCTGTGCTCACACAAGGGTAATTCAGAAGTTGTCAGCTTGTTAGGCAGTTTTCCAGCAGTGTGCTGATGGCACATGCCCATAACCCAAGAGGAAATAATTCTTCATGTTTATGTAGTACATTATGACATAAAGTTGTGGGGGTTTTGTTATTTTGAAACTTTCTAGTCTGCTTCTGCATTAAAGGGAGTTCTAAGCACGTGATATTAGCATTTTCTGATGTCTTGGAATAGGTATGTCACCTGCCATGTTCTAAAAACATTCGGATGGTCAAAATTACTTAGACCCGGTTGCACACACTTGCAGAGGAATTAAACGTTTGGCAAAGGTGCTGATAACTGTTTTCACATCTAGTTTAATCTCTTAGGATGTATTTTCTCAGTTTACAGTGGTAGTCACTGTACCCCCTGGAGTCCACAGCACTGAAACACCACATCCTTTTGGTATTGTGTACAGATATGAAAGAGATCCTCTTGCTGAACATACTACAGCCCATGGGTTTTGATTAGCTTTGGACCTTCAGACTGAATTTCCTTCATGTTCCAATAAGGATGTGGCCAAAGCAATATAATGCAGAATGAAGGACATACAATGCTCCTATAATGTTGTAACAAGGGGCAGGAAAAAATACCCCACATGGCGAGTTGAGCTCAGTAAGTTGTTAGTGTTGGGGCTGGAAAACCAGCTACAGTGAGCATGAGCCTTGCTTAAATTCTCACTATCTTTTTATCTGTCTGTATTTCATAATCCTACAAGCAAAGCAACTTCACCTGTAAGACTACAAAATGTACATAATTTTGTAAACCTGTTTATGTTGGATTAGCTTTATTAAAAAGATAAAGGGATTGTGGAAGATGGAAGGGCTTTGATTCCTGGATGATCTTTGGACTCTCAGACTGCAAGGATAAGGAAAGGATAAGCTTGTCCCCCATTCACAGAGGGGTCCTTAGCCTGAAGCCTTTGCTCATGCTTTCACTAAAACTAAGTGTGGAAGCCAGTGAGATATTGTTGAAAGGGAATGCAAGAGGTCTAAGATAATTTCTGTTTTAATTTTAGAGCAGTTGCATAGGATTGGGTTATTAAAGATATTTAAAAAGAAAGGTGAGTGCCTGCATATGTAAAAAATTGTCCTTTAATCTTCCCTGAGTTTCAGCTTGCTCAATGTTAATGAGAACTAGTACTTGTATGAGACTTTTTCTTGATTGTTTTCTGTAAAGTTAGATATAAAGTGGTATGGATATGAAAAGGACTACCTTAATAGACAGGTTGATCAAGAATTCCCTGTTTGATAGGACTCCAAAGAATTTTTGTCTTTCAACAGATGACACATTCAAGTGGTGACATATAACACTTATCAAAATTTAGTATTAGAATTCCTATTTAGTGAGACATGCAAATCATATTTTATCTTGTGCTCAAAAGTTTGCCTTCCTTTATTGAAAGGATTTGTGATGAAGAGATTCCTGCTGTTCAAGAGGTCTAGAAACAGATAATGCTTTTTTGGCATTGTGTAAGCAGAGTTCACATCAGCAAATACTTAGCTAAACACGGCTAATTACAGGAGCATTCTGCAGCCTGGAGATGGTTTGTTTCTCAGAGGCACTGCCTGGTTCTGTACCTTGTAGGCAGTTTTACTGAACCCTTACACTTAGGCAGAAGTGGTGCTGAACTGTTCCTTTGCAGCAGTGCTGTTCTTGTCACCTACACCTCCAGTGTAAAAACAGCCAGAGCCTCACGCAGTGACATTTGCTTTTTTCGGGCAGTCTCAGATAGAACAAGTTCTTGAGAGTTGCTGAGCAGCTTCCACAACTATTGCCTTAATGAAAGTATTGCATGAGGAGAAGCTGAACTGCAGCCTCATTGTTTCATCTCTTGCTTCTTACTTGGTCTCTTTGTGAGAATATTCTTTCTGGTTTGCCTTTTTTTCCCTTGACACACATACAATGTATATTTAGATCAGGACTGCATCAGACATTCGTTTGGTTAAATGGTTTCTCACTCTATTCAGTCCTGCTTTGCTGCATCTGGAGCAAAATGTAATACTCTACACAGTTTAATGTCTGCTAAAAATAAATAGGAGAGGGTGGAAGGAATTTCTAATGTAGCTGAGAAAGTTTTACAACATCTTCTTTACACAAAAATCATAACTTTGCATTTCCTTTTTTGTTGATGGAAATTAATTAAATCTCCTATACCTTTGGAGGGAATAGACACACATCATTTCTCTCTTACGATCTTGGTGAAAGGTTCTATAGGAAGCTTTAAAATACGGATTTATCACCACAGATGTATCTTTTATTTCATCATTAGAAAGCTGTCAGTGGTACAAAAACCAGCTTCAAAATTGGCATGAGTTGGTAATTTGGATGGCAACATCATCAGAGTAATATGTGGGGAAAGAAATTTACCCACTTTTGACTCTGTTTTTTGTAAACCAGGATGGAATCCTGTTGAGAAGAAATTTATACTGATGTTGTCACTTCTGCTTCTTTGAGGGAGTACTTAAATGCTCTTTCATAAAAGTTAATTCTTTTGACTAACTCCACTGATTCCATAGAATGGTTCAGTGGACTAGAGTGAAATGAATTTAATTTAATAAAGCAAATAAAGTAAATTTAAATTAATTAAGATACACTTACAATTATGATCCATCTTCATATCTTAATGTTAAAACTTATTGAAAGTCTACCTGTTTGAAGCCAAAGTAAGTAGAACCTTCCCAACCAGGCCCATCAAATCCACTAGGTATTTCTGGCTCAACAGAAATGAAATCTATACTAAATGTTCCAGGATGTTTGTGGCAGATACAAATCCAAATATTAAATATTTCCCAAGAAGAATGTAATTCCTTAATTATTTATAAGGAATGGATTAAAAAAGAGCTGTTTGATCTCTATTTAACACATTTTAAAATTAATGCAAACTGAATTTTCTACCAGCGATTGAAAATATGCAGCACCATATATTCCAGAGATTTGTTTCTCCACGTGCAAACTTAATCATTTGTGGGAAGAAATCAGAGCGTTCTGACTTAAACCCATTTTAGGATGACAAATAGATACTAAGAGAAAACAACTGACACAAATGAGAAAATTTCTTTTACTGAGTGTTTTAAATGCACTTTTCTTCAGCCAAGTTTCCTTGAAATGTGAAATTCTGGATGCCAGAGTGTTGGAATGGAGAAAGAAGCGTCCAGTTATATAAAGACACTATTAGGTCACTGATGACTGAAAGTGGAGGTTAAAACCAGTGATATTTATTTTGTCTTTGTCAAGTGAAGAAGTGAATCACTTTGTTAAATACAAAAAGACAACATTGACAGGGAAAGAAAGGTTATATTTGAAAGGATGAGACATGATTCTTTTGGGGGGAGGGAGACCAGAGTGTGTGTCTCAACATTCATAAATAGAGAAGCCAATCTTGGTGCTTAAAACAGTGATCTGGAATAAAGAGCTGGGTCCTGTGATCAGCTCAGTTCCTGATGCTTGGTGATGCTCTTTTGTAGTAAATGAATTGTGAATCTTTTGGGCCTTTATTCAGTCATGTTGAGGACCTTTAGCACCCCTCTGGCAACTTGCTCAGCCTGCTAGACAAATATTCCTTCCGCACCAATAATGTTATCAAAAATATTGAGGAAAACCAACTGAAAATAAAACTATCAACATCCTTTAGTTGATCCAATTATCTGTCTCTAAAAAAAGGTTTTAGCACCTCCCACGCAGAACAGCAGCTTCAGTAATTTGGCAAAGATAACAGTGCATAATCAAGAAACACGAGGCTGTGATACGTGGTAACACGTCCCATTTTGTGTAT
Source organism: Eulacestoma nigropectus (assembly GCA_013397775.1). Lineage (NCBI taxonomy): Eukaryota > Metazoa > Chordata > Aves > Passeriformes > Eulacestoma > Eulacestoma nigropectus. The sequence goes on from VZTE01000631.1 coordinate 677,025, forward strand.
AGGAAGAGTTTTGTTTAAGTAAATATATTTTCTTTCTAAGTACCTTCCAGATTACTCACTATTATGTTGCTCATCCCATTAGTCTCGTGTAGTTACCACACAGATGTTTAATTGCAGAAATCGTAAATGGGTGAATCTAACATTCCTGAGGATGGAGATAGGAGACGAGGCTTTGCATGTCTGGGGTTTTTTTGATGTTCGTGGTGTATTTGAAGATAGGGACTAAACTGTGACTAACATGTAGAACAAAGGATTGGAAGTTTTGGTTATTTAGTTTCTATCAGTGACTAATTCACAGCAAACCTTAAGTGTTCCAGCATTATAGAAGAGTGCTCTAACAAGTCCTTGTAATGATATGCTGCCATAGTGTCCCAGATGATATTACAACATGATGCTTTATCAGAAATGACATCAAAGGCCCAGCATTCAATTATGATAGGGTGGGTTGGGAAATCAAGCAGCCTGCTGTGCTGAGATGCAATGAATTGTTTTTAGCAGTGAAATGAGAACACCCTTGCATTGTAGACCTGCTGGAAGGCTACAAAGGAAGGTTCAAACTACATGTCTGTAGCTGCTATCAATCTCAACGTTTTTTCGGTGTGGAATTTGCATGAAGTCAGTGACAGAGCTCAGAAGTACCCCAGCCCCAAGGCACTGCAGTGATCAGGACACTGGATCTGCCCATGTTACACCACAGAAACACGGTGTTGTTTGAATAACCACCATTACAAAGCATGGCTCTAACATCAGCTAGGAGGAGCCACGGTCGTGTCCAGGGGCCCCAGCTCTGAAGTCTGTGCTCACTGGAGGGAGATGGGATAGAGTGAAGGATAAAAGATTGGCCTTGATGTTTCCACTGGCTATTTACAGTACACACAGAAAAAGACCTGGCTGTGTCGTCACCAGCTTGTTTTACAACAGCAAAGAGCTATTTAAAAGGAGGTGGTGGCTGTTGGTACAGGAAAAAGAAATTATGTTATACATATTCTATATTGTATATTACAGGTCACTAATTTTAAAGGGAAGGGATCACATTTTGCCTCCCATCCATGAAACCCACAGACAGCCAGACAAACAATATTCTGGGACTACTTTTAAAGAATAATTCATTATAAGCAGCATAATGCATTAGTAATAATTTAGTAAAGCAACAAACCAGAAGATTTTATTCCATTTTATTATTCAAGTAAAGTATTTCCTTTGGAAGGAAAACTAATTAGAACATTTCAAAAAATATGGGTCATTTGGTAACACAATTAGTGTCTTCAACCAGACAGAGGATATCTGGGGTTAGACACAGGCTTGGTAAGAGTAGTTTGATTTAAGTGTATCCCTTTGGTAGAAAAAATTCTGAGGGACAGAGGGGATTTAGGTTTATGTTTTGTCTTCCTGGACACCATGTTCCAAATACTGCTTTGAGCACAAAACTTTCCTTTCATGAATTCCCAGAGGTGCACTCATTGTACATTTCTTTGAACAATCTGTGCTCCTAAAGTCATTATATAATCTTGACATAATTAGCCTTTTTGTTAAATTTTTTGGAAAACGGAAATCTAGTTTGTTAGTCATATGGTATTTCCCTATTTCCTCACTGCAGAGAGCCCCTGATTCCTTAGGATTAACACTTCCATTTATGCTGCTTAGAGCTGACACCTCATTTTCATGTACTCAAAGTTCAGCAGAATCACAGGCCTAAAGGAGAATAATCTTTATTTCTAAATCCTGCTGGTATCAATAATTTAACAAGGTCACCTCCAGCCTTGGAAGCGCTCGGGCTGCAGAGGCAGGGTGGTGTGCCCATCCCAGTGTCTAACCTGGGACTCATCGCCTTCCCGCAGAGCAGCAGGAATACGCCGGGTTCATCCCAAGGAATGGCAGCAGGGTCTCTGTTCCCTCAGGGGCTGATCCCAAGGAATGGCAGCAGGGTCTCTGTTCCCTCAGGGGCTGATCCCAAGGGATGGCCGGGGCTCTGCGTTCCCGCAGGGGCTGATCCCGAGGGATGGCCGGGGCTCTGCGCTCCCGCAGGGGCTGATCCCGAGGGATGGCCGGGGCTCTGCGCTCCCGCAGGGGCTGATCCCGAGGGATGGCCGGGGCTCTGCGCTCCCGGGGCAGCTCTGAAGGGGCCCCACGCCCGGACCGGCCCTGAGGGGACACTAGGCCACCAGGGGGCGCTGCTCCCTCCGCGCCCTCGAGCCCTGCGCGCGGGCTCGGCCAAGCCCCGCCCCCTGGGCCGGCCCTCCTCCAACCGCTCCGAGCGCGCCTTGATTGGCAACCGCGCGCCGCTGCTCGCGCGCCGCAGCCTTCCCCCGCCCTAGCTCGCCCTCTGCGGGGCGATTGGTCGAGGTAGCTGTCAATCACGGATTAGCCCCGTCCCAACCAGTGGAGCCGCCTCCTGAGCGTGAAGCGCGTGTTGATTGGTGCATCGGGCTGTCAATCAGCAGCGCGCCCCGCCCCGTCGCGGTCAGGTAGCCCGGAAGATGGCGGCGGCGGCCGGTGGGGCTCTGTGAGGGGAGCGGCGGCGGGGCCGATGCCGCGGAGCCGGGGGGCGGCGGCTGCCGCGGGGGCTCCCCGGAGTCGCTGAGAACCTCGAGCCCCTCGTTCGGCGCCGGGCCTCGGCCCGGGAGCGGACGGCATGCGGCAGCGCGGGGGGCTCGGCGGGAGCGCCGGGCGGCGGGGGGGCGGT
>VZTE01000631.1:680002-752227 GCA_013397775.1 Eulacestoma nigropectus
GGGCGGATGGGGCTCCCCGGCTGTAGGTCGCGGCTCTGCCGGTGGCAGTGAGCGATATCCCTCTGTGGATCGCTCAGACTCCTGACACTGACCTACGGGCTTGTTCTCTCTGTGTGTTTACCGCAGACCTTGTTGGTATAGTGCTGCTGTTTTACGCCTGTACAGAGCTCGGCGGGATTTTTCTTTTTCTTGTTTTGCCTGTGAATCACCGGGACTCCCGTTCCTGGGTGGAGGCTCTTCAGGGCAGACGGCGCTTCCCTGTTTTCCGGTCAGATTAGTCGGATTCCCCCCCGGCCCCCCCCGGGCCGGGCTCTCTAAATAGTCATGTAGTTCACATTTATTTCTCTCGTATGTTAGGTAGCGCTAACTTCCCTCGATTTCTCTGCTTATTTTCCTGTTTGTCTTAAAAGCACAAACGAAACAATATGCCCTCGTAGACGTAGGAGTGACTGATCAGAGGTTTATTAAGACTCACAGGTACCAACTATGTCGTTGATTCATTTTTATTGTTGGCGTTTCATTGGGAGGTACAAGCATAACGTTGTATTGAGACTGAATTTTGTTAGGGTTGGGTTGAATGTGTGCTGAGATTCCCTGCTAGCCATGAGGAGTTGTACAGCTTAAATAGACAAGATGTTGAGGGAGGAGCAGGAACAGTGGGGAGGGAAAGATAAGAAGCACAAAGATTAGGTAATTTGGCTGCTCTTCCACACGAAGTATCAACACTGGGAGTGGAACCCATACTTCCTTTATTTTTGGACCTGTGTGTCTTTCCCAGTTTTTTCTTCCCAGAACATTTATGAATTGTTCATAAGTCACTCCCTCCATCAGCCTGCTTTGAGGTCTTTCATACTTTGTACAAAAGTAAACTTCTGAAAAAGAGAAAACTGTCAGTTAAATATTTGTTTCCTTTGATGCTTAATGATAATTTTGTTCATTTATAAAATACTTGAGTTTTGTCCAAATAATATCAGTTTGTCATTGAGCTCTAAGGTAGCACAGCAGAATCGGTTCTGTATGGAGGATTTTTTATGCCTCTTCTGAGTCTTACTTTTCTTGAAATGCAGTTAATTTTTCTATTTAAAGGGGAATGTCAAAGTGTTCTTTTTTTTCTTTAATATAATTTCCTCTTTGCTATTAGGATTGTGCATGTACCTTACAAAGATGGGAGAACAAAGCATAACTTCCATGGCACTGGTAAAAAGCTTTATTCTCAAAAGGAAAAGCTGATTGGACAAATTGCAGGACGTAAAGTGTTGTTTGTTTTTTTTAAATTCTGTATTTTTAAAAGACTGAATCAGGTCTGGCAACTGCAGTACTGCTAAGAGAAATATTTATGATGATGTAATATTGGACTCGTACAGCATGAATGAGATATTGTAATTTTATATGTAGGTTTTGGTTATATTTAGGCCAAAGTATGTATACATGGGATGTTATCTCAAGTTTAGCCAACTGCCCAGATCCTGTCATGGGAAACCCAGTGAACTCCAGGAAATGAAGCTGTTGCTTTCTACTGTGTCTTTGTCCATGTAATAAGAGACAGTGTCTTTGGATTACTTTATTGATGGATATTTAGTATTGAAATTTTAGGGCCTCACTAGGAACCTTTTCCAGTTTCAGTGGCATCACTTTTGCTGGGAGGAGTTCTTCCTGACTGAAATAATGTGTGCCTGGTGGGTTTGAGTGCAACAGGTTCTTAGGCTGCAACATGTCCTGTATCATCCATCACCTGTACGAGCAGCAGGAACCAGTGGGAAAGCTACAAGGCCCTTGTTTTTTTTCTGCTTCCTTCGAATAGCTTCCCAGTGGATGACAGTGAGACTGGTTCAGCTTGAACCTTCTCTTTCGTTCTAGGCAGGTTTTATAACCTGTCTGAAGACAAACCTGTGACTTTATTTTGCAGGGTGAAGAGTCATGGGTTGTGTTTAAAAACAAATCAGCCATATTGTGAATGCCCCTCATGTCCATGACAGGTTGCTTTGATTTCCTGTGTTGGGGCTGGCAGGTGGTGGTGGGCTCCGTTCTGGGCCTTGGCAGTTTTTGCAGTTCACTGTAACACTTGGTCTGATACATATGAATTGAAAACTTGTGAAGGATTTACTGGGCTTTTCATAGAATGATTAGTAACTGGTTTCAAATTTACTTTAGGATCCCACAGTTCTTCACCTAACAAGAATGGTTGCTTCTTTGACAATGGAGAAACATTTTTATGTGTGTTGCTTGTCATAGGAAAGATGGGATCCATAGAAAAAGAAGAAGGAAAGTGCCTGTAGTTATTATTGTAAGGAATTTTACAGAATATTTCATGGAATATACCTGTAATAAATTAACATCTCCTCTGGGGAGGAAGCTGGAATGCTGGAAGTGGTGATGGGCAGGTTCTAGCAAGACTAGATTGGATTCCTTGTGCAAAAATGCTCCAATTTGTGGAAATGCTGTGGAAGTTTGCCAGACTGGATGGCTGGGGAGCTGTCAGGTTCTCAGGGCCCTGATCGAGATGAACGATGCCGCTCTTTTCAAGTGTGGCTTCATAGTTCTTGCAGATGAAGGCGTGCGTTGATGAGGTGTTCTATATTTGTCTGCATTTTTGATGTCATATTTCTAAACTAACTTAATATGTTTTTTATCCAACAATAAGGAGAGGAGGTAAAGGAAATCAGGCTTGAACTGTTTCACTGGTAAGGTTCCTAGCAATTATTGTAGGAAATACGAAAAACAAGCTGTTGAAGCTGCTACTGGCTAAAAATACTTCGACCAACTTAGATTTAATTTATTCTGAGAGTGGAAAAGAAGGATACTGATATGTACTGCGATAGTTCTGAATTTAAGGTTTGACTTTATACTGGAGGTGAGAGCTGGGGCAGTTGTGCTGAAAAGGAGTTCCTAGACTGAAGTGCTGAAGTTGTCTTGAGCCTGCAGAGTGTTGGTGATTTTCCCCCAGTGCATCAGGCTAACAAGACTTCCTCTACCAGCTGTGTGGCTGAAGTAAGGACATTTGGGCACTGCTCTTCTGCAGCAGTGTTTAGCAGCCGAAGACAGTGCATGACAAACCACCACGGCTGCTCTACTGTGCTAAAGCTTCACATGTACATTCAGGCTCTCAGTTCTGGCTTGGATTTCTGTACTTGACCTTAATTCCGCTGAGCATCTGAATCAAGTGTGTGTGTAATGTCAGACAAAGCATTTTCGTCATCTCTGTGCTCTCTAAAGTGTTTGCAAATACAAAGTAAGAAGGACTCAGAAATGTTTTTATTACCCTGTAAAACTTGAATAGGTGGTGGCATTTTTAGTAGGTGTGTTCAGTTTCACACTTGTGATGACTACACAGTCCGATCAGTTGAAGTGAGGCAGCTGGACTTGGTGCCTACATGGTTGCTTTTTGAGAACCTTGGGCTTGGGACTGAATGGCCCAGTTGGGTGTCAGTGGCAGGGAGTCCCTGCTGATGGACTTGGTCATGTCATGTAAGGTCCAGGAAGAGATGGTTAGAAATTGGTAAATATTCATGCAACTATATCTAGTGTAGTCAGCTGGCCTCAGGTGGCAAGTTAAAACTTTGAGATGAAGTAACTTTTTTTTTGTGCTAGGATGAGTTCTGTGGTATATATATACTCCTGGGAAAATTGTTGCTTTGGCTTAATGTTTTACTTGGGAGTTCTGTGAGACTGGGGCAAAATTGCAGTTGTGGCCTGTGGTTTGGTACCATGTAAAATGTCTGTAACTCTTGCACATAATAAGAAAATTTTCTAAGTGTATGCAAGTTAGCGACTCAAATCACTGGGACATAAGAAAAATCTTGCTTTTAAAGTGGGGATTTTAACTGGGGTTTGTGCCTTTCATGGGAGTGGTCTATCCTTCCTCCCCTTTTAAGCACTGAACTTGTTTACTTCTCCCTATATTTCTTTTTCTAACTTCTGTCTCAGGCACTTAATAATCTTAGAACTAGAGCTGGGAATTTGTCTTTTATCTTTTGTTTCTACCCAAGAGTTTGACTCTGAGGTAAGAAAGCCAACGCTGACTTTGGCCTGCAGGGATGTTCCACGCAAGGCTTTGTTCACAGGCTTGGTTTGCTTTTTCTGCTTGTGGCTATAAAGCGTCTGGACTTTGCTACAACTAAAGGAGTCCTCATAGGAGGAGGTCACTTTCTGAAGCAATTTCTCACGTCTTGAATGCTTGGGTGTATCTAATAATTCCTCAGGTATCATTGCAGCATATTAAGACAGCACTGGTCAGAGACTGTTTAAAGGTTTGTTGTCGCAGCATCAGGCGCTGGGCATTGGTTTGAAAGGGTGCATTGGTGGGTGCTGGTTGTGCCCCTGTATTAAAAAAAAAGATTTTGTGAGATCCAACATTCTGGATTGGGAAATTTGATTGGGAGTAATTTTCTGGATATTTGCTGTAGTCTGGTTTCAGTCACTATTCACACACTGTTTATCTGCGTGGGATAAAGGGACCTCAGTCAGTGTAATGCCAGAGCTGCAAAAATCACAGTTCTGTTTCAGTACTAACACTGCGGTTCTGCAGCAGAAGGACAGCACATGGAGTACTGGAGTCTTCCTTAGGTTTTATTTTGGGTCTGCCTTTCTGTTTGGTCTGGGCATTTAGTATCTGGAGCTTGATGCGGTTCTGGATACAATTTGCAAAAGCTTCAGTGCTTTTGTTGCTCTCTGTGAGCTCTTTGTTTTCATTGTACTGCTGTTATGAAATGTCTTGAGCAACATCTAGATACTAGAAACATTTTGTTGACTTTTATAACCAGAAATGTACAAAATGTGTCAGGATAGCCCTTTCAGTCTGCACGTGTGCTTTAAGAACTGTCTATAGCAAGGTGTTGTGCCATATATAGCTTAGGCAAGGTAGTGGTGGGAAGCACATTGTCAGTAAATTGTCTTCTGAATGATTTTAGTATGAAATGCTGTACAAAGTAACACCTTGTCCAACACTGCTACACTTACAAAAGTTTCCTTCCGGGTAAGAAAACATCACTGTAGTGACTTAATGGTGACATGACTCTTCTGGGACTACCATGCACCCTGAGACTTCTTTGGTATGGAACACGTGTAGAAAATAGTAACAGTAGATTTTTTTAGTGCTGAGTTTTAAGCTTTCAGCCTGTAGACCAGATCCAGTTCTCCAAAATCAGTCATTTACTCCATGGCCTGTGCTTCCTAGGCATCCTTTAGCTATGAATAGGGATGAGAAATAGATCTGATAAGCTCTTTTTGCAAAATGCTGCTTTTTACTTTCTTTCCTGCATTTCTTAACCCAGCTGTACATTGGAGTTGGAAAGGCATCTACTATAAAATCAAGATTCCAGAAAATCCCATCACATGAAAGTTGCATTTATGGATTTCTTTCCTGTGAAGTGAAAGAAATTAGTCTTCAAAGGCAGTGTATCTTAATAGCTTGTATTGCTATCAAATGGTAGGAGAAAGAGATACTGTCGTTTTGGTTTCCATGCTGCAGATAATGCTTTTCTGGTGGTTTGAGATACCATGATGTGTGATCTTCTCATGCTGCTTTGAATTATTGTGGTCTTTCCTGTGTAAAAAAAAAAAAGAAAAAAATCTGCAACTCCTGTGCCTCACTTTTGGAGAAATGGTATAGCAGATGAAAAAAAAAATGTACTTGAGCAGGAATTAATTGTCAAAACCAACATCTAGCAGTACAGAATAAAGGATGCTCAGCAGAATTTTGTGAGTGTGTGTATGTACATGTATGCACACACACACATACACACAATTAAGAGTCAGTGATACATTTGCAAGATGATAATGCTACCCAGATTTTCCAGAAACACTGCCATGAAGGCATAAGGCACATAATTATTTAACATGGATATTTTTTACCTTGTCTTAAGATGCCTTTGTGCAAACATGAGATTCTAGCACTGAAACTTCAAACAGATCTCGCTCTGTAAACACTTGAAGTACCGGCCTATATTTAGTCCTTATTAAAATTGAGCAGTATGCTGTTGTGTGAGTAATTCTCTGACATTATTGGGAAGACTTGTAGGATAATAGAATAAGGTCAGTAATGTAAAACTAATCTTAGCTCAGTGTTTTGCTAGCTACTAACTGTTCAGCCAATATTCAGGCCAGAACAAGTGTTCAGAAACAGGGGGATCAGAGCAGTGTTCCGAGATGCTGTGCTCCAGGAGAGTCCAGCATTGCCCTGGATATTCTTGCCTTAGGATACGTAACTGGTGCCGCCCTTACACACACAGTGGATTTAAGCAGATACAGAAACTCACTTGAAGCACATTGTAAATGCATTTGGGGGGGGAGCATGGGATAAAGCAGTTTGAAAAAATGCTGGCTTATACTGCAGGATAGACTTCTGTTCTTTTTAAGGACAAATGGGAGGACAGAGATAATTTGCCAAGAAGTGTTGACATGGAATTACACATCCAATTGTGATATGAAGTAGCTAAGATTTCTTCTTGAAAATATTGTAACTTATTGCATAGGACAGTGATATTTCAGGGTCATGTGTCCACAAAACACACATTTAACTGTGAAACTGGCTTTTGACACTGTAGAAATATATCCAGAACTCAAGATGGATTGGAGGAGTGTGTCAGAGGGTTTTTTTTTGTTTCATGGGGAAAAGCTCTGTCAGAAATGGCCATATTGCTGTCTTTGTTACCCTTACTTCTGATGGTTAATGGTTGTGAAGAAGAAAAGCTGTTGGTTTTTCAGAATTGTCTGTGCACATGCCTTGGCCTTTCATCCCACCCACCTGCCCCATGAGGGACTTAATGGAGTTCTGGGGTAAGGCAGCGTTTGTAATGGACAAGTTGAGTAGAGGGATGGAATGTTTCAGTATCTGTCTGGAAGAATATGGGAACAGACTTTTGATTATTTTGTCCCCACACTACTGCTGAAAAGTCTTGTCGTTTTATTTGTATCTTTCCAAGTGCCAGACTTTGATTTAGGCCATGTGACACAATTCATATTTAGCCAGGAAATTGTTTTATTGACAAGCTGTTAGTTACTGCTTCTTGTTTTCAGAAAGGTTAAGTACAATTTTGCACAAGTAACTTGGATAGCTGTAGCTTTAAGTCCCTAAGAGTTTTTTTTCCTTGAGACTATATCTAGAAATTAAGACTTTCCATAGAAGGAAAAATAAAATGAGGTGATAAAGTACTTTTGCAAAAGGGTACATAATACGGGAAGTTACTTTTATTAGTAACACATTAGACATTTGCATTATCCAATGTAAGGGTAGCAATGATATCATGAGAAGACAGACTTTTGAAATAACTCTTCAAATGATAAAATTTTCAATAGTTTGTTCCAGCTTATTGTTTTAAGATAGTAAACATTTGTGCTTTAGTTGAGTGGCTTAAGTACTAAAAATCTGAATGCTGAAAAGTTCAGGTATAAACTGAGAAATGTAAAAGTTCCTTAAGCAGTGTTGTGTGTCTGTTCTTAGGGATTTGCTCAAGGAAGGAACATTTCCAGTCTCTGCTTGAAATATTTTGGGCATTTGGAACCCAGTTTAGATTTCACTATGGTGCTGCCATTGTGTTGAGGACATCAAGTCAATGAAAGTCATCTGAGATCAGATGAGAACATGAGGAATGTTTCTTCCTGTAGTACTGGTGATGTACTGGTAATGGCCATTCAAGGCAAAGGGCCGATTGGAATTTGGAGTGTCTCTCTCGCCCTAGAATTCTCTTCATTTTATTTTCAAAAGAATGTCTGAAGTGCAAATAACACTCCTTCAGAACTTACCTTTTTGTTTGCTTGTGTTGTATCTCAATTGAAGGTTGGTGATTTGAATGCTCTTCTAATGCAGTATTTTAAAGCCCATTGTGATACAGCATTGCACAACTAAATAATTGTACTGCACCCGTTTCTGCTGAAAATCTTGAAAACTATGCTCTTTTGGGCTCAGTTGTTAAATGGAGCATAGCAGGAAAAAAATGAGATTACAGGAATGCGGTAACGAATGGAATGTGCTTGAGTTTGGTTGGGGTTTTTTTGTTGTGAAATGGAGGAGTTGCAGTGTCTGTTGTACTCTACCTTGTCACACAGACTGGGCCTTACACAATAGATGTGTCTAAAACAATTTTGAATAGAGGTTTGACTTAGTATTCTGCCTGTTACCTGCAGGCCATCTGAATTTATAGGCCTGGTTCTGTCTGTATGGTTTTGTGCCTATTAGTAGCAAACCTCTGAAGATTTCAGGGAGTAAATAAATGCAGGAGAACCTCTTTGTGAGGGAAAGATAATGATCTGAATCTGACTTGTGAACAACTGGGTAGGAGTCGATAGCACTTTCCCACTTAATTGCTGGCGTAGAGGAGAATGACAGCATTATTTAGGAAAGTTGAGATAGCTTTTAAAATCATATTTGTCAAAACCACTATAAATTAGGGTGATATTACACTTTTAAATGTGGTTGCTTTAATGTTCGTTAAAAGCAGAGTAAGTAAACTGACAAAGTTTATGGAAGATGCCCTGGCTATAGCTAGGGAGCAAAATTAGATTTGGTCATTCATTAGTATTTTAAAGACTGCACTGTTCTGACTTGGTGTCATAAAGTAGCATCTTAGTTCATGATCATATAATTTGAGTGTGTCCAAGAGACAGTTTAAGTGACTGCTGTCACATGCTAGATTTGTGCTGGAAATAGTTATAGCTATTAGTGCCAGTTATATAGCTGCTCTTGAAAGGAAATGGGCTCTTGCTTATGCAGTGGGACTGTTGTTGCATAGCAACTACTGTGCTGAAAGCTTAAAATCAGATGCTCCCTTGAAGTTCACTGTGCCCTAATAATGCTTAATTTATCTGTGCCTTACGCTGCCTTTATCACAGTAGTGAATGTCTTTTATCAGTGCACTCGGTAATGGCTGGAATATACATTTACTTTCCTTTTTCCCCGAGCTTAGAACTGTGTGGTATCAGGCACTTTTTAGCCCAGTTTTCGGAAGGTTGAGGACCTAATAATGTGATTACTCACACTGAACCAAAATTAAGAGTACAAGCATCCTGGCCTTTCATAATCTGGTAGTAGAAGAAAGGCAAGCCCAGCATCCCTCATGTATGGGCAGCTACACCTGGTCCTGTGTTGTCCTGAGTGGAGGCTGTTGCTTGGCAAGTTAACATGGATGGAATATTTGGCTAGTTGGCATGCTCATTACTTGTAATTAATGATACCAGAGGATGCCACAGGTGGATGACGGGGGTATTTGAGAGTATTGTGGGCGGATTGGGAAATGGGATAGGGAAGGGAAACAACTCTAGTGAGAAAAGAACTTGTGTTTGCTTAGGTGTTGCATTTGATAGTTGGAGAACTATCTCATGAAGAAAGGAGATTTAAAAGAAACTTAAGAAGGTATAGGGAATCCTGGCCTATAGAAGTTGCTTTGAAATATGCTTTATATGAAAATAACATTTTCCAGCCCTTGAAACATTGTAATAAATATTGACGTGAATGTTCTCAGGTCTGTACTTGATCCTGAGGATGCCAACACAGTTCATCATCATTGTTTCCTCAGTGAGCCTGTTCATGTACTTGCCTGTGTTCAGCCTTTGACTTCACATGTGCTCAAATTTAGGCTTTAGTGGACAACTTGCTTAGGAAATGGTATCTTCAGAGGTGCTGAGGAATCTACTTCAGTAGCTGTTAATTAAATATCTGCCTCAGCCAGGGCTTTGAATTGTTTATGATACCATGTACTTCTAAAAAGTGGGTATCTATTTAATGCCGTGAAGCTTTGAAAGAATACTTAATTTTCTGTGTTGATAATTTGGGACCACCTAGATGCCATTTTGGGATGGAACATGTCCTAGCACAGAGCTTTGTAAAGCATTATTTTGTGTGAACCTTGCAGTAACACATAGAGTGATGCAGCTGCACTTCCATCTCCTGCTTATTTTAATATAGGACTGATATAATCCAGGCCTCTTCCTCTGGCTTAAGTAGTTTGGATATACCAAAGCAAAGTAGTCTAGACTGTTTGTATTAGCTGACAGGAAGCCTTTTACTGTTGCCATGTTAGAGATAGTGGTTTTTTTAAAATCTGTTGGGTGGTTCCATTCCTAAAGAATGGATTCTGACTTCTGGTTAGATATTAAGATGCCTTGGGTTGTTACTGCGTAGGGTTATGGCAAATATGGTAGGATTTTAAACTGATATGCTGAATAAATCTATTAACTTCTCTAGAATGTATAATATTAAGAATCTTGACTTCTGCAATAATTATGAAATTCTGTTTATTGGATTTTATCCAGGTTTATATTAAAATGATTTCAATTTACAATATTTTTGAACAAGTTTATTTAATTAAAGAAAATACTATACATTTTATACAGATGACTGTATAAAATGGTCCTCTGCATTAGTTAGAATGGATTTCTTGCTGGTTGCTTTTTTCAGTCAGGATCGTGTCATTCCTTGATACTTTCACAATTTACAAACAAAAAGGTGTGTTAAACATCTTCTAGTTCCAAGTCACTTTACAAAGCTCCAGTGAATTAATCGTTGGATGGAAATAGTTAAAAAATGCAAACGAGGCTATACTGCAGCAGATTTTTGGCACTTTGTCACAAAGACCAGTTCCAATACTTAATCAGTGACTTCTGTCACTGAATATGTATTCATGCAAGCTATTAAAATAGCTTCACGTGTAATGAATTTTAGCCCAGTTACAGGTTGCCATAATTTAATACTTAATTTTGCATTCATTTTTTAAAAAATCCTGCAAATTAAAGATATTACTTATTAATCGCTATGTAAGAAACTTCAAAGTTTATCCAAACAGAGATGGATTCTGTAATTCTTAGTAAGTAGCTCTTACTTGTATGAGTCATCTGAAATGCTGTTCTGTAACTGTTGCAGAGACTTGCCCATGATAATTGGCATTTTTCTTGTATTAAAGCTTCTGTTCGTAACTTTATATGTGCAAATTGCCTTGTGATTTTGGAAGTTTAGGTGGCTTCCATCTTAACAGACCATTAATGATAAGCTGTGTTTTCAAAGGTGATCTTTGCTTTTGAAAGAAAAAACTCGTTCCTTTCTCCAGTTAATTGCTGCTCATTCACACGGTTTCTTTTCTAGGGCATTATAAAAGGATTTAAAGATTAGAAAGTAACAAAATGAACAGGAGCAATATTTTTCTTTTAGGTGTTCTTTCCAAGACACTTCAAAGAGATGGTTACCTTATGGGAAGCAGTGTAACTTGCATAAAACACTTAGACTTTATGCTTGATAAATGTGCAGTTTCCTTTACAGAAGGAATTCCATCAAAAATGTGATCTATTTCATATCAAATGTCTGAATACATATGCAGTGTATCCAACATGTACAATAAACGTAACTTATGATTGATAGTGCTCATTATGCCTCACTTTGAGTTAAATAAATATCTTGCTTTGTGTTAATAAATTGTGCATAAGATCATCAGGAACTTGAATCCTCCTAGCTGGATTTGCTATGATAACTTGTAACTTCTGGGGGTCAAAAGTGGGGATCCTGAGTTGGAGTGAGCATGATAATGTTTGTGTAAATAGAAGTTGTGATTGTGCTGCTGTAGCTGGGATAGTGCAGGGCTGAGAGTTTGTAGGTGGAGATACCATCATGTTCTAGACCAGCTGATGTACTTCTGGGGGCACAAACCCTTGGTCAGGTCTTGAAAAGAAAGGATTGAGAAGTAGGATTGAAAGAAGTAAAGGAAACTTTGAAGAGCTGCTTCAAGTCAAAAAGACCACCTAGAAGATGATGAGGTGTTTGGAGCAGAAGGTTCTGGTGAGAAGGGATAATGCTCAGTTTCTGTGGGGAACAGGAAGTCACTGGAAAATTCGTGTTAGCCATGTGGGCATCAAAAGAGACCTCAGAGTGTACCAGAAACTCAAAAGGAAGTTTGATAGCATTTTTTAGTGTTTTATACACCTGGCAGTTGGGGTGCTCTAAGGACCTGGTCTGAAGCTGAGTCCTCAAATAGCAAGAATGCTTTCTGTGAGTAATGGCAGTGCTCTTGGTGGCTGAGTTCAGTGTGCAGGGATTTGCTTGGCCAACTTTCCCAAATGCTTGAAACATTTGAGGGTGTTCAGGAGTCTTGATCTTCTACTGGGAGGAGTATATTGTGATTGTGGTGATTTGTTCCTGGGTGTTTGTTAGAGAAAATCTGCATCAGTTCAGTAGATTTTCTGAGGTGAGTTGACTTCTTGTTTGAGTGAAGTTGTTGGTGAAGGTAAGGAAGTTGTTTGGAAATCAGGTGTGATGGGTTTGGAAAAATGTCTGAAATAATAATTTTAATTTGTAATACCTGGTAACATAAATATTTTCCCTTTTTTGTAGTAAAGCTACTTTTTATTACTTTGTTTCAATTAGGAGTTCAAAGGAATTTCTTAAATTTTATCTACAGCTGTATTACCTGTGTGTGTTTGTTACAGTAATTCAGCTAATGAATGACTTCACAAAATGCTTATATTTGCAGTTCAGGTAATTTTCAGTCTCCTTCATCAGGCTGCTGAACATCTGGAGGAAGTAAACATAAGTCAGCTGTTATCTTCCTGTTTTTTCTTGTTGATGCTTAGAAATTGAAAAATATCCATTGAGTTATGTAGAAGACTTGATTTAAATGAATATAAATTGTTCTATTGAGAGCCCTCTTCAGAGGTACTTTGTTCTCTTCAGAATTATGACTAAAAGCTGGTGAGTGGCCTCACATGGTTGTTGATCTGTGTTTGAACAACGCTCAGTATCTGCAGTGGAGTATTCCCAGTCCCTAATGAGGTTAGAATGCCAAAACTGTTGTGGAAACTAGAAACAGAATCACTTGTTTGAAAACCTTCCATTTTTGCTAACTTTTATTTGTTGCATTTATAATATTCCTTATTGTGCAGGAAATGTGACCTTCTGAAAGTGTGCTGACACACTTTTAATCAGGATTTTCAATATGTCAATTTAGTCTTTACCTGTAATTAAAATAAGTAAATATTCTGTAAGTGTTCAGTGGAACATGATGAAAAGCTGTAGCTTTTTTTTCTGCAAATCTCTTAATTTTTGTAGTTTTTTGAAGGTTTAAGAGATAGGTGGACAAGTTTGTGTGTCCCTTAACTTGTGATCAGTTTCTCCTTTTCTTATTTTCGAGGCTTCATTTACACTGTGTCCTGTTGCCAGACATTCCTGTTGATACTCAAATGCTCTCGTAAAATCCAGTCAGTCCAGGTCCCCTGACATTGTTAAACTCTGACAGTGATGTAATATCTGAATGTATTTTAATCAGATGGGGTCCAACTACTCTTCTGATCCCCGTGGCAGTACCTGTTTGAAAAGAAACAGCAACAACAAAAACAACTCCTTAAGATGTATGCTCTGGTCTCCTAGGGAACCACATGTCTTTGTTCTCTACTGAAGATGAAAACAGGAAGGAAAATAGGTTTAATACCCCTGGCAATAACTTGAAATTTTTCTAAAATACCATTTGAGGCTTTTGATCCTGTGTGAGTAACAACCTGACTTTATCTCAGGAAATGTCTTGTAGAATGTTTATCTATAAAATTTTGGAAAATTATCTGGAGATGTTTGTAAAATGGCTAGAAATCTAAAGTTCTTGAAATGGAGACAAATCACCTAGTGAATCACAAGAAACAGAAATTGGGTGGAGCTGATTACACCCATTGCATTTGTGACTGCAACTTGTGTGTTTGGCAGACTGTCATAAGTGCATTTATTGAAAGAGAGAGTACTGTCCTATAGTGATATATTTTAAATTTGTGTGCAGATTTCTACTCTGTGTTTGGATATCTGTATAAATTTATTGACTTAAACAGAATCCCAAGACTTAGTACTATCACTGTTCCATCCTAAACTTCAGTAAATCACGTTGGCTGAGGCATCTTAGCTGCAACCAAGTGAGTCCAGAATGGTGCAGGCAGGTGGTGGAGCACAGATCTATTTTGCCAGTTTGTTCTTTCTGTTCAATTTCCTCTTCGTTTTGATCACATCCATGGGATTAAATGTTCAGACTCCCATTTTTAAATAAATGCAGGTGGATAATATGCTTTGGAGGAACTTTTTAGAGTGCTAAACATATTTATATAATACTGCATACATATTTATTTCTAGGAGAAGGAGCTACAGCTGAAGTTCCCTCATCTTTTGTGATTCTGTCTCTGTGTACTCTGGTAGTCCTGGTCATTCTGCTGGCAAACTGTGTCTCCTGCTGTAAAGACCCCGAGATAGATTTCAAGGTAAGACCTGAAGTTACCAATGTGTGTACAAGTGAGAATTCTCAGCTGCATCCTGATATCCAGAACACTTGATTAGTTGTGCTAATGCTCTGCAGTGTCACTGTACATCCTCTCTCCTGAAACAGCCAGTGGCTGTATTTCTACAGGCTGGGAAGTCCTGGTGCAGCCGTTTATTTTAACTAATTGGTCCCTGCTGCAGTAAGGATCTTTAATGCCTTTTCAAAATAGTAACTAGCTATCAGGATCAGTAGTAGAAGTTACACCCTTGAGACGATTTTGCTGTAAAGAACCTTTTCCTTGTTTTTCTGTGTTTTCTTTTGTTTTTCTTAGTCTGCTGGTGGGGTTTAAGACACTCCTGTCGAATAAGAATACTGAAGGTGCATAGCCACTGTAGCGAAACTCCTGAGAAATTATCATCAGAGAATAGTTACTTTTGGAACATCTGTAATCAGTGTTCCTAAAACTGAGTTTTGCTCTCATTTCTGAATGGAGAATATTTGGCCTCAGCAGTTCATGGTAATTCGTTCAAAGCCAGGGCTAGCATTTAAAGTAAAAAGAAAACAAAGCAAAAAAACCAACAACACCAACAAAACCCAAACCACCAAACCCACAAAAGCCCAACTAAACAAAACGCCCTTGATTATTAAAAGCAATGCTTTAATCTCTTTAAGACAGCAATTAATGGAAAATAAGGAATAGAACACTAAATGTCTGTTACTATCCTTGGAAAAAGGCTAAGCTTCCTTTGCATTGCTCATTCAAACTGAAAGTAATGTATTAGTGCTTATTTAAAGACAAGGATCAGCTTGTTTACTAAGACTTCTTTTGTTTAGGAATTTGAAGATAACTTTGATGATGAAATAGATTTTACACCTCCAGCAGAAGATACTCCATCTGTTCAGTCTCCAGCAGAAGTGTTTACTCTTTCAGTTCCCAATATTGCTTTACCAACTCCCTCCCAATTTCCATCTCGTACAGGTAAAATACTGATTTTCAGTGCAAAAACGAAAGTAGGCAATTTCAGTGACAAAAATGGAGTGTGGCTGATTATGTTTGACTTTACTGTAACAAATAACTTGGCTCAGTTTAGGGAAATTTGTAACAAGTTATTTTGTAGGGTAAAGGATAAAATGTGAAATACTGCTTCTAAGATGTTAACCTGTGGTAGGGTAATAGAGCTTAAAAGAAAAAAACTGCCTTAAAACCTTCTCTCTAGATTGCTTTCATTATATCTCTGTATACCTAAAGGGTTTGAAGTACCCTGGCACATTTGTGACTTCTGCTCTTTAGTGGTTTTCTTCATGGCTAAGTTGTCATTGGGTTTTAACCACCACCCTTAAATGGAAACAAGAGTGAATCCTTTACTTGACAGCAGTGCTCCTGTTCAGCTGCATCACTTTCTTAATGTCACTGTAGACTATTTGTGCTGTAAATGTGATCTTGGTGAGACAGAGCATTAGGTTTCATCTCCCTGTGTGGAAGGGTTTTTGGAATGTATTCTTTAAAATACAATTTTTGTAAAAGGAAACTTAAGCATCTTATCATATTATAAGCTTACTCTCATATTGTGCTATTTCACATAATTTTATATATTACTTGTGTTACTTGATCATTAGATGTTCAGGGAAGCTTCTAGTAAAATTCCTGTACAAATTGCAAGAAACTGTCAGTGTGCCTTTAATACAAATGGCACAGTTGTACAAATGACTCAGTATTTTAAAGAGCTGGGAAAAATTATGAGTGAAAAATTTTATGTCAGCTCTTCTGTGTAGCCATAATTGTTAAAATGATACTGTCACAACAAGGATTTTGCCAGAATGTGCTTGAGTGCTTGGATAAAATGTGGTTGTACTGCTGTGGCCTTCACCATGCTTAGGAGCACACTGACATGAATTATACAGCTCTGGCTCTTCCAATACAATAATACTGCTCTAAATGTGGTTTATGGAAATAAATTGTGGGCTAGAATTCTCAGACAAGAAAAGGTTTTGTTTACATCTGTTTATTAGTGTTCCTAACCAGCTGGGCAGCAGAGGGATAAACACTGCTGAACCTCTCTGGTGTATTGGGTCTGCCATTGTTGCTGCCCCTTATCTGCCAAGTTCTGAGTTTTCTTTTCTGTCCTTCTCCTCTCTGGCTCTTATGTGAAGTATTTTTAGTCGAAAAATGTCCTCCTTCCAGATGGTAGCTACAAGTAGGGCAGTTGGGCTGAAGAATAAAGCAGTCAAACCATTTCTCTTAAAACAGTAACTTTATCTAACTAAATGTTAAGATGCACAAACAGTGAGTTTTGTCTTGGGTTTTCTATTTTATTTATGTAGGAAACAGTTGTAAGTAGGTTATTTTCTCTACCCAGCTACAGGCTATAATACACTTTTATATTGGAAGCAGAACTTAGCCTTTTTGCTTTCTTGCTTAATGTGTTAAAAACTTGTAAGTTCACATTTCATCATGGCAGTTGCTGTGGTTTTGTAGGGGGTGTGTTCTGGTATGGCTTAAAGCTGCACCTGAGAAAAGTTTCACTTGAGTGCTATTGTGACAACATTACCTTCCTACTTTATGTGCATCTGACTAGGTTTTGGTGCTTGGGCTGAATGTGTGCACCTAACTGGGAATAAATCTCGTAGAAGCTTGCATTATTTCCTCAGCAGCTGCTGACCTTGGCCATCTGAGTGGTTTGATATGTGTTACGTTTGTTTCATTGTGTGACAGATGGATCAAAGTCTCAAGTTGCACGTCAGAGTCTAAACTACATCCAGGAAATTGGAAATGGCTGGTTTGGAAAGGTGAGGCGTTATCTCTTCATATTGCACAAACTGAGGCTTATTCTCAGCTGACTAGGCCTCTGTATTAAGTTTAAAATGGTACTCAACAAAAATGTAGTAACATAAGAAAAATTGAAGTTAGATACTTCCTTGCGTGCATTTTTAGCTGTAATCACAGCACTAATCAGTACTTTTTAAATTTACCTGTAGATTCTTACTAGAGACTAGTTAGACATTTCACTTGCATGGATTTGAGTTAATACACTCTTGTTTTTACCAATTCTTTTTGGAAAAAATTTAAGTAAATAAGTGGTCTTCACTAGCAAATGTGTTTTCTGAAAGCTGACGTGTAGATCAGTTGTCAAGATTTAAGTATGGGTGTTTAATTATCAAAGCTCTGTTTGTGTTTGTAAAAAAGCCAAAAAATCTTTCCTACAGCATGTTTTTAGCTCCTCTTTTTCTTTGCAGGAAGACTACAAATGTTTTTTCCCCTCTGATTAAAGACACAATCTCTTTTTCAGGTTCTCCTTGGAGAGATCTACACAGGCACTAGTGTAGCAAGGGTAATAGTGAAGGAGCTAAAAGCAAGTGCAGGTCCCAAGGAGCAAGAGCAGTTTTTAAGAAATGGAGAACCATATTAGTAAGTAATGCTTCACAGCTTCATTCTACTGCAGATGAATTTTGGACATTGCTTTTGTTCAGTGTTATTGTCTCTACTTGCCCCTCCCATGTAACTGTAACGTTTGTCTTTAAATGTGAAACACTCAACCCAAAGTGAGCAGAAGTGGTGTTCACGTAACTTACAGTGTGCTTTACCTTGCCTGGATGTGCTGTAAAAGACTGGTCAGTGAAGAGCTTTCTCCTCTCAGTGCTTTCTAACCTCCTGGCTGTATTTGCATTTAGGCTTAGGTTCTGGCAGTTGTCAGAAGAAATTTCATGCCTTCTGCTGCATTGGCACAAGTGGTTTTGGAGCAATTTAGGAAAAGTAACTGATCTGGCTGGGAACTAACCTGGCTAAAAAAAGGTTTATCTTTTAGCCAGCTCTGTACCTTGGTATAGTTCATGAACCAGTTGCATGCTTTTATTTTTGGTATGAGGGGTGGTGGGAGGATGGGTGTGACTCTCATGTGGCAATCCTGGCTTTTGTGGGTTTGAGATGCTCTGAGTTTTGGCTGCTGTCAGTGATACACTTCAGCAATACCAAGGAGATACAAAGGTACAAATGGGATCTGTGGCTTTGGTACTTGCACCTTCTGTTCCTGCCACCACCCTCCAGTGTTATGTGTTGAAACTTCTGGTAGGGATTTCAATGTGTTGCATTCTGCTGTGATCTTCCTGGCTTTAACTATATTTTTTCACTCCAGCATTCTTCAGCATCCAAATGTTCTCCAGTGTATTGGGCAATGTGTGGAAGCCATTCCTTATCTCCTAGTTTTTGAGTTCTGTGACTTGGTAAGTGCACTTACACGAGAGGCTGCGGTTGTTTTTTCACTGGTGTGAGTTGTGTGTGGTATATTTACTGCCATTTGCTTGTGAAATGATTCTTTCACTCTCTGGGAAGTTTTTTGATTAACCAGAGTTTCAGAAGACTTTTTTTTTTGTTTGTTTAGAGACACCACAAATACAGTTTTTTGTTTGTACTCTTCTCAATTCATCATGTATGTTCTAAGTGCTTGTGGAATGCTCTGAAGAGGCAAATACCTGTTCTTTGATAATGGAATTACCAGTCTCTTTCAGTCTGCCTTCAACAGGGAGCTTGGAGGGCAGAGAGTGTCATAGAAAGGAGCTTTTTATCACAGTCCAGTATCACATGCACACACTAACATCACATCTGAGATGATATTGGCTGTCTGCAATCTTAATGTGCTTTTACTACCATTTTTGTGAAAATGTTAATTGAGGAAAATTGAAGAATTTCTTCCTTCCTGCCTTGGCCCCCACCTCCGCAGTGCCCAAATTTTACCCATGCTGGGGCTAAAATGCAATAGTGGGCTCACTTCTGATATCAGTCATATGTATTCTTACAGCTAGAATTTTCCGTTTCAGTGTTCATTTTCTTCCTGATCCTTTTTCTTACTGTATTATTCTTTTCCCTACTTTCTTATCCTTCTATTTCCCTTCTCATGCCCCTTCTACCCACCAAGCAACTGCCTTATTCTTCCTGGGCACCAGAAGAAAAGCTGGGAACACAGTGAAGGGTGTTCCCACTGCTTTCAGTGCCACAGGGGTCCCTGGAATGGGAGGGACAGCACAAAGCTTTGCTCAGCCACTGCATTCCTTGGAATGTACGTGACTGTTGTGAGGAAGGGGGGCATGTACAGAACCTTTGAACTGTGCCCAGCATGCACAGTCATGAGAGACAAAAATTTGGATCCATGGTCTGGAAAGACTTGAGTTGTTTTATTGTAGCATAACACATTACTAAAACCAAACAAACCCCAAAGTCCAAGTGGCTGTCTAAACATTGGCTCAGTAGCTGCTTTTAAGGTGTGTTGTGCAGATGTCACCCAAAGCAGAGTTCCTTGGGAAATGTCAAGACAGAAATGAAGTCAGAAGTGCACGGATGTTACTAAGGAATAAGTCTTTCAGAAATAAGATAGTTTGCATTTATAAATTTCAGCAAGATCTTTTTTACCAGTTTCACTACTGCAGAAATTTCCGTTAAACTCAGGTGCAGAAATCTGCTTCTAGTTGCCTCAGGCAATTTAAATTAGTTAGCATGAACTTGAGCTTTTGAGAAATATCAATTAATCTGTGACCTTAAATAACTATGTTTTTCCTTGCTGCTCTTTTGCTCAAATGTATTAGCTGTGGTAAATTAATGAGGCAGAAGTGCTGATAAAATCCTTCTTTTCCAAATTGAAGAAAAGCTTGAACTTTTTAAGTGACTGATCAAAGTGAAATGTTCTGGTTTTGCTAACAATTAAAAACTCTGTGCCTAAGGTTAACAGATAAGGTTTTTTATAGTTTTTCAATGTAGAAATAGAATACTTCTTACTGGTTTTTAAACCTGCTATTTAAATTGGTGTTTCTTTAAAAGGACCCTGGAAAGAGAATTGCATTTTATAGAGTCTATCAGATGTACATCCAAATCGGATTTAATTGCTGCCATGTTTTCAAATAGTTATGTGATCTAATCCAACTTTAAATTTGAAGATAGAGTAGCTTTTAAAGATTGCCCTACTTTAAGTATACATGAAAAAATAATATCCTTGTTTGATGCCTGATTATTTATGCCAGAAGTTGTCATGATCCTGCAGAGTTAATCTGGAAGGGATTTTACTTAAGGGGATAAAATAGATTTTCACTTTAACTGGGGGCAGTAAGCTTGACAGTTAAAGTGGTGGTTTTACAAATTTGAGTGTAGTTAGGTAATTTCTTTGGAATGGAAAATAGATGTCTGTGCTCATTTTTCTATTCCAAGTGAACTAAAACTTGGTTTTAGAAAATTATATATTACAGTCAGTTAAACATAACTTTCATAATAAAGTCTGGCTCACTTAAAAGAGTTCTCACTTGGTAGAGCTGAGTATCTCCTGGACATGACAGTATTTTTTTCCCCGTGCACACAAATACACAGGGGCTGGGCAGACAGGACAGTGTTCACTTGAGCAGTTTGATGCAGAGACTGGGACAAGTGAGTAGCTCAGTGTCCCTGTACATCACTAATTTTTTTTTGTGGTCAAGGCCTAGAGTTGGAGGTGGCAGTGTTGCAGTAAGGGCAGAGAAGAGACAGGAATGAAGCAATGTGAAGGAAGCATCATGGCATCATTTGGAATAGAAGATGTTGCTAAATAGGTTTTTTTAGTAAAAAGGTGTTAAAGGGAGTGTCAGAAAGCTTTTTATCACTGTGGTTGGAAGGGCAGATAGTTGGATTTTTTAGACTTTAGGTAACTGATCTCAAAGCTCCTTTTGTACTTTTTTTTCCTGAAATTGGGTGAATTGAGGTGCATAGAGGTGCTTCCAAGACACACAGGAGTGATTCTTCAGCAGAAAAAACATCAGGGCAGGTGGAACTTAAGTGGTGGACTAAAGGTTCCAGTGTCTGTGGTGACTTTGTTCCAATGGGAAGGATGAGAAACATGGTCCTGTTCTGCTACCAGTTGTTTAATACTGAGCTGAGCTCTTTCCCTTATGTTCTGTGTGTCTATGTAGATCCAGCAGAGTAAACTTGTTTTAATCCCTTGTACTTGTGTGTTTAAGAATTCAGTAGTTCTGAAAAAAGATGGCAAATATGTCAGCTATATTGGATAGGAAGTTTTAATATCTTCAGGTGACGAGTTCTTTTGAGGCTCAT
Source organism: Eulacestoma nigropectus (assembly GCA_013397775.1). Classification (NCBI taxonomy): domain Eukaryota; kingdom Metazoa; phylum Chordata; class Aves; order Passeriformes; genus Eulacestoma; species Eulacestoma nigropectus. Next base: position 701,273 of record VZTE01000631.1, read on the forward strand.
TTGGCAGTGTTGACCTTGTTTTACAAATCTGGCCCATTAAGTAACAAAAATGTGTCTATTCTGCTGACCAAGACGGTCTGGAGGGTACAGTGGTTGTTTTATTCACCCTCCTTCAAACTCATAGCCTATCACAGCATGTCTTCCTTTTGCTACTTCTCTTGCTTGGATTTGTAGCCTTTTTAGGGCCAGTTGACCTTGTCTTGGCTGCTCAGGCAGCCCTGTTGGATTATCAGTTCCCAGGCTCCTTGGCATTGAAAGGTCTTGATCAGAGGCACTGGAAACTGTAGTGCAGAGAAACCAGAGCTGTCAGGGTAGCAATGCTGAATGTCAGGCAGGCTGGCTTACTTGTTTTCTTGGCCACAGAAACTCCTGATACATTTCTGTTACACAGGATTGCTGGTTGCATGTGCAAGAACTGTTTTGGCTAACATTTAGTCTATTTTATAATACAATCCAAGTTGCTCTGTATCCCTTGCTTTGCAGAGCTGGGAAAGAAGCAAGAGAGGTCAGTTGCACATAAGTGATTTAAGCTGTTAAATTCTGTGCTTTGCCTGTGTTAAAAGGATTCAGAAAATAGTAACTATAGAAAGAAATGCTCAAAAAGGTCTCACAGCCCCTTTCCCCATATTAGTTGCATATTATGGTGGTGCAGTCTGCTATGAATAGTTGACTGTTCACTGTTAAACATTGCAGAACAATGCCGGGTTAAAAATAGTGGTAGCTGTCTTATTAACTTTAATATATTACTCAGCCCTTTGTGGCCAGCATTTTGTCAGCACAGCAAATCCTCTAATGGATTGACATAATTTATGAGTAAAAGGAAAGTTATTCAAATGTGGAAGTTGCCCATATATTGTGAGGCTGATTTGCCTATCAAATTCTTACAGAAATTCTTCAAGTCTTGCAATTCCCTGGGCAGATGAGATCAGCAGGATGCTGATTTGCCTGGAATGCTCTGTGGCTTACTTTAGGGATGTTGCTGTTAGGGGAAGGTGCCTGCTTGCAGTGATCGGTTCTTTTTTTGATTACTTGAAAAAAAAAAATCTTTGCAATGAAAACTTCATAATCAAAGAGTTCAATGAATGTATTTCATGATCGTGGTCAATATGGATATGAGCCAAAGAGCAGATTTATCAGTGCTGTGTGGTTTAAAAATAAAGGGGGGATTTGTCAGTTTACGACAACTTGGTAGAATGTGTTCAGTAGATGTAATTTGGTAACCTCTTCACAGTTTTAAAACCCATCAACTCCTTCTGGTTAAAAAGTCATGTCAGCCATTTGTTTGGGTGTTCAGATGAACCCAGTGTGGAATTTGCACAAACAAAAAGCTGCCAGAGTACTGACTGTAAGCGTGCCCCTAGCTTCTGGCTGTTACAGAGAAAAATCATATTAAAACTTACTTACAAAAATGGCTGAACTGAGAAGGATGGGAAGAAAGGCAAAATTTAGTTCTTCATGGAGTCCCAGGAGAGGAGGGAAAAGGCAGAGTGGCAGAGGAGGTTGGAGAGAAAGCAGAGCCTTCCTCAAGCATGATTATTGAACTTCTTCTATTTAGATGTCTCTGCAGGGAATTTTGCAGAACTGCATTTATTCAGATATAGATAACCTTTGGTATTTACTGTGTAAAAAAGTCTGTCAATAAAGGGCCATTTTGTGGCTCTCGAAATAGTGCAGGGATAATGTTGCTGTGTTGCTCCTGTCTGCTTTTAGGCAGGGAAGCATCACAGGATAATTCAGGCTAGCAAGGAGCTCAGGAGGTCTCCAGCCTGCCGCTCAAAGCAGTATCATCCTGAGGTCAGACTAGATTTCTCAGGACTTTGTCCAGTTGAATCTTGAAAACATCCAGGGATGGAAACTGCATGTTCTGTCTGAGCAGCCTGTGCTTCTGCTGATGTCCTTACGTGTAAAACTCTTTTCCGTACACTCAGTCTGAGCTTTCCAGGTTTCAGCTCATGCCTGTTCTCTCTCATCCTCCATCCATGCTCCACAGGGAGGAGCCTGGCTTAGTCTTTAATAACTTAATACTGGACAGTTATTATGCTGAAGTCTTTCTTTCTCCAGGCCTGGTTCCCTGAGCCTCTCCTCTTGGTGAAATGCTCTGACCCCTGTCATGGTGGCTCTTTTCTGAACTTGCTCCAGTTTGTCATATTCTGGGGCAGCCAGTTCTGAACGCAGGATCTGATGTGGTCTGGCAAGTGCTGAGAAGGTGCTGAGGCCGCCTTGGCCCCGTTTGTGCAGCCCAGGAGGCTGCTCCCAGTCTGCTGCCAGGGCACACAGGGCTCATGTGGAGCTCGCTGCCCACCAGGATCCCCAGGTCCCTTCCTGCAGAGCTGCTGCCCGGCTGGCCACTGCTCACTTTGTGCTGTTGCAAGGGATTTTTTCCTTCCCAGGTGTGAGAGTTTGCATTTTGTCTTTCTGGAGTTTCTTAAGGTCTCTATTGAAACATTCTTCAGCTTGTCCAGGTTCTTCTGAAGGGTGGTTCAGCACCTGAGTGTGACCATTGGTTCACCCCAGTTTGGTACAAGCAATGTCCTTTTAAAGCAATACCAAAAATACCCATTTTATATTTTTAACCTCGATTGTAGCCTTAATTAGACCAGAATGGGGACATAGAACCAGTATGTTTCAAGGTACTGGATTTAGTAAAAGTTGTTTTTCCTACAAAAATATGTGCCTACATGAATAATTTATTAAATAAGGGATGTCACACAGCACTGCTGTTACTAATGCATTTAAAAATTAAAAAGTAATTCCTGGGTGCATTTCAGGCATCTTAGGAACTTAATCCACCTGGGACAAGCCCTAAGCAAGCAGTTGCTGTTTTAATGAATGACAATTTTAGAGAGTTTGACTTTCTTCAGGCTCTTGCTGCCACCTACAGTCAGCTCAGCTGGGTGTTCAGGGCTTGTATTCCTTGGGCTCTGCCGTTTGGAACCTGTGTGTGGTACAAACGCTGTTCCTTTCCTGATTGTTTGGAACTCTGCTCTGGCAAGAGCTTCTTGGCCCAAGATTTAAGAAGACAATGGACATAGAGCCCAGAATGTTATGCTGGTGAAGCAAGTTGTGATATATGTTGTGCAGTCTGAATACAGAAATGTCTTTGAAATAATTGCTACCCTTTCAGAAAGTCTGTATTTTAAATAACAAAAATACAGGACTGCTGGGTTAAAAGTCAAACTGTGAGGAAAAGGAACAAAAATGGCATGAAAAACTTGTTCTTTTCCCTTGCTTGGATTCTGTTACTACATAAGTCTTCCTTTTCCTGAATGTTTGGACAGTATTCAATTATTTTCCTCTATTTTAAAGCTGTTCTTTTTTTAGTGATTTAGGGAGTGCTTCTGTGGGCTCATTAATTACGTGTCTATTGCTCAGCATTGCCTGGGTTCAGGAAAACTGCTGCCATCATCAGAATTCTCTGACTGGAGTGGGGTGTGTTACCATGCTTTTTACACAGAGAGCTCTGGTGAGCTGGCAATGTCTGAAACTCTCCTCTCTAGTCTCTCCCTTCCATCCCCTTACAAATTCCAGACAGACAGCTTTGCTGATTTGGAGCACTTGAAAACTCATTTAAAAGCAGAGGCTCGTCAAACTCCGTTTTTTTTAATGGAAGTTATTAATGCATGACAGGTTTTATGTGGCAGTCTGATCTAGGATGTTAATTACTAAATAATTAGATTGAAAACCCTTAAGGACAATATCATATGCCTTAGATGACTTTTATAAGATCCGTTATGGAGCCTGGAAACTTGAGAAGCTTCATTTTATTGAGCGCAAATGTGGTAAATAAGTAATGTGGTCAGCTGGTTCTTTATTAAAAATAAATTTTTCAGATTCAACCAACGTGTAAGGCTAATAAATACCTTCAATTTCTTTTCCAGGGTGACCTGAAAACTTACATCTGCAATGAGCAGGAGCACATCAAAGGAGAGTCTCAGATAATGCTGCTCCAGAGAATGGCGTGCGAGATCGCCGCTGGCCTCGCTGTCATGCACAAACACAACTTTGTGCACAGGTAGGCTCCCAGAGAGATCCCACTCACTCGAGATGCACTCTGGAATTCATCTGGGTGTTTTCATTAAAATCCATGGCTGTTGAAGACTGTGTTTGCACAAACTTCTGTCTAACTGTGACATACCCTGAGGCATGAAGGTGTGATGCTAATGAAGGTGCTAATTGAGCTGCAGTGGTGTGGTGTTCCAGCTCCACCTGCCTGAAAGCTGATCACCTGCTCTTTGGGTTTGCAGCCCATAGAACACAACCTGCTGCCAAGCCAGTCCAGATGTGGTTGTTTGATTAATTCTTGGCCAAGTCAAATTCGTTTTGTTTATTGTGGAGGGAGGGATGTTAAAATTCAGTTAGGATGAATCTTACCTGCTGTGAATTTTTATCAGATCATAGCAATTTAGAACTTCTCTTTGGTAATCTGTTACCTTTGTTACTGAAAATGGAAAAAAAAAAGCCTTTCTAATGCAGTAAGGGGGAAGCTGAGTTTAGAGGGAAAATCTGACTGAAATGAGTATTCTCTTGCTGAATTGTTGTTCATGCAACCTTTTAATCCTTCACTAAAGGAGGTAGTCAGATTTTGAAGTAATCATACTAGGAGAAGAATTTTGTTCCCATTGGGGGAAATGCTAGATTTATTTTTAATTAATATATTTATTTTTAATTAATGTAGTCAATACTGAAAGCATGGCAGTAGTTGCAAAAGGCTGGGAGAATTTATTCATGAAACTAGTTGCCCAGAAAAAGACAAAAAATAATTTTTTGGCTTTAAATGTAAAGGTGTTAAGGAACTGGAAGTCATTAACCTCTAAGATGACTAAAATAATAAAGAGTATTTGTTCTCCAAATGTGGCTTACCTGGTGCAACCTTGGATACCCCAAGATAGTTACTTTGTCAGTCTGTTCTTTGCTGTAGAACCAGCACTTGCATCACCCTTTCAGCAGGTCAGGATCTTGTGTTGGAGCTTATCAATGCACATCTTGCTGCTTAGGGAAAGCTGAGACCTTTAGTTCAGGGAGAAATGAACTCTCAAACCTAAGTCTTAATAGGTGCAGGTGTAAAACAGCAGCAAAACTCTGAAAAAACCCCAAAGCCTGGACTCAGCTGGTGGCTGATGAACAGAGCTATTCTTTTAACCCATTTAACAATTTCAGATGACTTGAAGGTAATACCAGTTGTACCTGTTTGAGGGATCAGTTTCTTGTCTTGCAGCAGCATGGCTCTGTAGGTATTAAATTTAACAGTACATTTTCAGTGAAATACAGATGAACTTGGTAAATAATTATTCTGTGGATCTGCAAGATTCTCATTGTAATGTTTACTTCTAGCAACACTATCCTGATGCTGTCAGAGTAAGTGGTAAAGCTCCAGCATCAGTGATTTTGTTGTTAGTGGTAAATTCAAGCAGCCAACAATTTCTCTCTTCCAGGATATTTATTTAAATAGTATAAAACAATTTGGCAAGCCCTGGGACATACTTGAAGGTTACAGATGTGTTTCTGACCTGAGTAGTTCAATGACTGGAAAGGAAAACATCTTCATTTTTCTTTGTAGCAGGCAAGCTGTGGCTTTCAGACCATTTGTACTTCAGAGACTTTTTTAAAGCCAACAGAAGCAAAAGTAGAGTTCTTTCAGGGCACTTAATTGCCTGGTCCCCTTCTGTGAAACTGAGAAGTGAAATATTTGAGCAATTAGTCTGCCGAGCTCTTTGCTGTTGCAGCCACAGTTCCAGCTTCATTAAACTTGCATAAATTTCTGAGTTTGCATGATGGGTTTCCTAAAACTGCTTCTTGGTATTATTACAGCAGCACTGCTGGTTCGTGAGTATTTGTGGTCTGCTTTATGGTAGAAACCGGAAGCAAATTCTGTGTCTACTCAAGAGCTTTGTAATTTGTTTAGTAGAGGACTTCTATGAAATACATTACTTTTTCTGTTGGTCTTTTTCAAAGACTGTCTGTAGTTCTGGTTCATGTGTAATGTATGGGTTTGTTGCTTAAGGAACTTAACTGTAGATGTAAGATATTACTGGTTGCTTAGTATCATATTGTGAATTAATATTTAAACCTAATCTGAATTGCTGATAGATTTTGCTTGTGACAATTAAAATGCAAGCCATGCAAGGATAGGTGTGAAGAGGGGTGACATCACTGCAGCATGTGAACAGCCCACGTAATCTCCACGAGAGGATTATGAGCAGAATGAAATAACTGCATGTAAATGCTGTGTGTAGTTTGAATGCTGAAGAGTCTACACCACTGCTCTGGAGAAGTGGCTGCAGCTTGACCTTTTCTGTGCAGGACAGCATAATACTCCAGGGTTTTTGTATGAAATATTTAAATACGATTGCCTTATCACTGTGTTTAGTTTTCTTTGGATTCCAGCATGCAGAGTTTGCTTGGCTCTGTGGCTCTAAACTGATTCTCTTTTGAAGCAGTGAGAGTGCCTGAGGGAAATCACAGACTTTTGGCCACAAAACAATTCTTGTCCAATAAGTCCTCTCCAAGGAGAAACCCTGTCAATGTTTATTTTTTCTGGAAGTGATGAGTGTTTGTATAGAACTGTAGCGTCCGCAGTATTCCAGTGAGATAAGGGATCAATTGCTGGTACTTGTAGGTTCTAAAACTTGATAAAAATGTAACCAACAAGAAAACTATCTTAATACTTGGTTTAGGTCACAATTGCACTTTAAAAATCAATCTCCCCAGTTCCTGTGCCTGGGTTTGCACTGCATATGAATTGGTCTTTCGGAGTGCATGGACTAGTTTAATCTCCTCTGAAGAGAATCAGGAAGGGAGCTCCAGGAGCACACCTTTCTTGCACCCAGCTTGCCTCAGCCTTCAGTAGGATTTAGGTGTCTGGGATCAGCCTACAGCTCATGCACAGGGGATTGCTGACGTGTATCTAGAGTGAGTGCTGAATCTTTAGCACTGTTTTATGTTACTGATCTGCTGTTACTTGCAACTATAACCTATAACTGTGCATAAGTCCTTGATTTTTAGATTCTAAGTTTTTAAAAAATAGTATTCGTGGTTTTTCATTTGATACTTCAAACTGTGACCTGACTGTTCTAAGAATTGTCACTTCTGCTGAGCCATTTGTCTTAATCTGCGTTGAAGACCTCCTGGTTTGTCTCACTGTTTCTTTGTTTGCATTTTCAGTGACTTGGCCTTACGGAATTGCTTCCTTACATCCGATCTAAATGTCAAAGTAGGAGATTACGGTATAGGATTCAGTAGGTATAAGGTAAGTTAATCCAGTCGTGGACCACTTTAAAAAAGGATTCAGGGCCCAAGGTTACAACAAGCATGCTTGAAAGTTGTAAACTGATACTAGATTGTCCTTTATTTGAATAATGAACTTTCAAAGTATTACTGGCAAATAACTGCAGCAAGTTCATGTACCAGAATAGTTGATCTTTCTAGAGATGAGTAGAGTTGATGCTTCTGGAAGCTTCTGGTACATCTGCCTTTTTTTGGTCCTATTTACAGTAGTCCTAGAACATGAACAAATTTATTTTAATGTATTTTAAGGACACATTTGAAAGAAAAGTTCAAACATCTTAATGAAAATACTCAAAATATTAAAGTGTGTCAAGAAAAAGAAAAATTAAATACATTATTTAAAACATTTTGTAAGTACCAAACCTTAAACAAGAAATATGCATTCAAGTTTCTGCTATGCAGTGACCAGTGAATGACTTTCCTCCATAGCATTATTCTCTGCTACTTGGGGAAAATGGGATTATTGTTTTAATTCTAATTTTTTGCATAGGTATCACATAAAAACATATTAAGGAAAGGACTGTCACTGTCTGGAAGTTGATCCAATGTATGTTCAGCCTTTTTCTGATTCTGTTTTTTTCATTTTAATCAATAATTCAGGAAGATTATATTGAGACAGATGAGAAGAAACTTGTTCCTCTACGATGGACTGCACCTGAGTTAGTAACAAGTTTTCAAGACAGACTGTTATCAGCAGAGCAAAATAAATACAGTAACATATGGTATGTAGAAGGCTTTAAAATAATTTCAATGAGAGATTTGTGAACATATTTTCAAATGTTACATGGAGGAGTAAATAATGTTTAAATTGGCCTGATGCATCAGATGTATAGTAGGCTAATATCTGTAAACCTGACACCATATCCTCCTTTGGAAAGATGCTTAGAAATCTGTTGAGAGAAAGTTGGAGCAAACAAAAATGTTTAGCAGAATAATAGGTGTTTATACTAATAAAAATGCCTTCAGATGTTTATAAAGGAAAGAAATGGTAAATGATTTTTCCAAGAATAAGTAGCTGTGGGTGACAGAAAAAGTTGATCCCACTAGAGCCTGATTAAGTTCACTTGGTAGAACAGTGGCATTTTAATTAAAATGCTGTGTTCTTGCTGCAGCACTTGGGAGCAGCAATTAACTGATGTTGCCCAAGAGCTGGTAGACAATGGCTGGTGAAACTCTTGAAGATGAACATTTTTGAAATTGCCAAGTTCCACTTCTGTTCTCAAGCCCCAAGAAATTTGTATAAAGGAAATTGTGGATTAGGCTAACATTTCTGAAAACATTGTAGTTCATTCCTGGTTTTATATTCTAAGGATATTAAATAGTAAACTTGGCTTTGGTGTATTAAAAGTAGGGTTGCAGAAAGCAAGTGGGATAGGTAGAAATTATGTAAATACTAATTTGCTTCCATCCTCCAAGGAGGCTTCCTCAGCTCATAGTAGTCATCTGGACTACAAGCAGCCAGGGTCTTAAGGTTTCCAGCTTGTGTTTTAGTGCCTCTTATGCAGAGCTGCTTTGAATAGGTTTGGCTGAGAAGATTCCAGACACCCCTTCCAATCTAAATTATTTTACGTGCAGAGTCAGTTACTTTGCATTTTGAGCACAGAAAGATTCCCTGAAGATTAGCATTGACTGTAATCACTGAGAATGCGATTAGTGTTGGATACAAGACAGATGCAGCTCTGAGCAGAGGCAGCTTTTGACTACTGCAGCTTGAAAATAAGGAATTCTATGAACACTGGAACAAAGATCAGTTTTCTAGCAGTTTGACCTATAACTGCAATTTCTCATGAAAGCTTTTTTCTTCTGTTGCATGAACCAAAAGGTTTTTTAATCTCATTTCTATACACTATAACAATATACTTTTTTTAAAAACTGTTGAAAAGACAATATTTTATTATATGTGAGATTTTTTCCATGATCAAATAATTTGAGACCTCCTATATTTTGTTGCCTTCATTGTGTTTGCCTTCAAGCAATTTTACTCTTCAAGCTTTTAGCATTCTGTCATAACGGGTTAACAAGTTCTGAAGTTATTCTAGAGACAATGGGGAGTGTTATTTATTTCTTCTTGCCAGTTATGATTTGCATCTCCTTACTTTCTTAGAAAAACAACTCTAAAATAGTCCTGAGCATGCCCAGTCATTTGCTGCTCTTTTCCAGGTCCCTGGGTGTGACGTTATGGGAGCTGTTTGAGAATGGTGCTCGGCCTTACTCGGACTTCTCTGACAGGGAAGTCCTGACCCATGTCATCAAGGAGAAGCAGGTTAAACCCTTCAAGCCACGTCTGGAGCAGCCATACTCTGATAGATGGTAAACTTTAAATATTTCTATTTATTCTTAAAGCTGCTGAAGAAGTTTCTCAAATGACTCAGTTCTCTTAAATACATTGAAATTGCTACATGGGAACACGCCCCCAGCAAACACATTCTAGATAAAGAGAGTAAAAGGACTTGCTATAGAAGGAAGTTCCTGCCAGTGACTCTCAGGCTTGTTAGGTGTCTGAATTCCATAAATTCCTTTTCAGTGTAAAACCTATTGAAACATGTTTTTATTTGTATAGGTATGAAGTTCTGCAGTTCTGTTGGCTGCCTCCAGAGAAGAGACCGACGGCAGAAGAAGTGCACAGACTTTTAACTTACCTCCGCATGCAAAGCCAAAGGGACTCAGAGGTTGATTTTGAACAGCAGTGGAATGCTCTGAAACCAAACACTTCAAATAGAGAAGCAAGTAATTCTGCATTCCCTATCTTGGATCACTTCACAGGAGATAGACTTGGCCATGAGCTGGAGGAGGTTCTGACTGTGACAGAAACGAGCCATGGTCTGAGCTTTGAATACATCTGGGAGGCAGCTAAACACGATCACTTTGATGAATGTGGTCATGTGAATCCTGATGAAGCCATGGCCTACACAAGTATTTTCTATCCAGTGGAGGTTTTTGAGAGGTCACTTTCAGAGCAAGGACCGGGAGCACAGGATGGAAGTGGTCAAGAGGCATCACTGGCTGTCCCTGGGGTGTTACCCGTGTTTGATGCACACAAACTTTCTGTTGGAAATGACTACTATATCCAGTTAGAGGAAAAAGGAAGTGGCTGCAGCATGAATTTTGATAACCAATCAGTTGTGTTGACAACAGAAGTTGATCATCAAGAAGCTGTACAAGAAAAAAGTTCTCATTTCACGGTTCTCAGGGATCTTGATATTGAAGAATCTAGTACCGATGGGGATTTCTTCCACTACAATACTGATCCTAAAGAGGAATTTTTGCCTGCTACTAGTAGTCCAGAAAGTCCTTTCCAGAGTATATTTAATGACATTGATAGATCAGAAGAATTGACAAACAGAAAAATACTTGGGTTTGCTGAAACAGATGATTCTCCTAAAGACTTTAAACCAGCTGTTTTGAACTCGAACACAGATGCTAGAAAGGCAGTAGGCTGTTCTGGGAAGGAGCATTCTAGTCATGCTTTTGAAAATGAAACAGTTTCCTTATGTGAAAATATCTCTAACCAGTCAGACATGGTAACTTTAGAAGAACTTTCTGATAACTTCTTATTTCTTCAAGAGAAAAACTTATTAACAGGATTCTTGCCTAAAAAAGCCAGCAGTGATTTTGGGCAAAACTCAGATGATGTTCTAAAAAGTATATTAGAAACCTCAAAAAGAAACTCTGTAGAGCCTGAGCTGGCTGAAAATGCACAGGTCTTTTCTTTAATACACGAAAGTCTTAGAACAGTGAAAGATGAAAATTTTAACCCAGTGACAATGAATAAAGATCCCAGTTCTCAGTCTCAGACTCCTGTAAAGATGCAGGCATCCTCTAGTCCACCCACAGCAGATAAGTCATGTGATAAATGTGCAAATCTTCCTATTTTGGGGGATGAGGGGAAACTTCTAAATGTAGAAGTGAATGAAGTCATGTCCTGTAACACCGATGTTCTCTGTCAAGAAGAGCTATCTTATAATGCCAAAAATAATAATGTTGGAAACAGTCCATATTACAGTGTTGCTGTTGAAACAGATGAGTGTGATGCACAGATGAAACAGGGAAAGCTTTTCAAGTCTGATGAAATAACTTTTAGTAGAGAAAAATGTAGTGATCAGGAAGATAGGAAAAGAAACTTGCAAGATAGTTCTCCCATATTAAAAAAAAAAGAATGTTTATTGGAGGAAATACAAGAAACATCAAATCATTTTGAGAACTGTAAGGATGTTCCAGAAGAGGTGACCTTAATTTCTGTTGCTGCTTCCGATTGTACAAGTCAGGATAGTCTTTTGGAAGACAGCCCATCTCCTGTACAAACTGTAGAACAAGCCTTAGAGACACCTGATTCTTTGGATTCTTTAGATGTAAACGAGGTTTTAGAATCTTTACAGGCTCAGAGTCCTCAGAAACTTTTGCCGCCAGATAAACCTGCTGACAGTGGCTATGAAACGGAAAACCTGGAGTCTCCAGAATGGACTTCCCATGTCCCTGTTGAGGACGCTTCCAGTGTGGATACTGCTCTGTGTGTTGTGAGCGAGAACAGTGTCAGTGCTTTGCCTTCTAATCCAGTCATCATTGTGTCAGAAGCAGCAGCTTGTTTGGATGCAGTGAACAGCAATTTTGAAATAACCCCAGTGGTTTTTCTGAGTGGAAATCAAAACTCGTATAGAGACTCTGCCTATTTCTCTGATAATGATTCTGAGCCAGATAAAAAACCAGAAGAGTCTGTAAATCTGTCCAGAGAGACTGTGTGTGTTGTTTCCTCCAACGGAGGAGAGAATCACACTGAAGAGGTTTATGGTTTTGAAGAGAGACAGCAAACGTGTGATGTGAGGAATTATCAGGATGATGATAATCAAAACGGAAAACTAGAACTAAACCACAATTTAGAGATCCAAGAGATGGATGAAAAGATGCAGGGGTGTCCTGATGAGTGGGCTGAGGCAACTCTGTCTTCCGTGGAAATAGTGATGGAAGGTAACCTGAGGGATGAAATGAAACTATCTGAGACTTCTCATAAAAGTGTCTCTTGTGTTGGCACTAACACTTCAGAGCTTCTTTCACAGAGAGACTTAAAGCCTGTGCACAACATGGCGTTAGATCTGAGTAACAGTGAGAAGTCCTTCTATCACATGGAAGGACAAAAACTGAAAGAGCCAGATATTGAAGGAAAATACCTCGGCAAACTCAGCGTGTCTGGAATGCTTGATTTAGAAGATGGCGATGATGCAGATGAGGAAGATGAAAACAGTGATTCTGAGGATGACATGAGGACTTTTCATATGCATAGTCTGAGTTCTGACAGTGAAGATGAAACTGTTCATCAAGTACCTGAGATAATTACTGACAAAGATGATGGAAAACATTTGAGAAGCTTGTTGAAACTTCCAAAACCTCTTAATGAAAGGCAACCTGAAGTTTGGAAAGAGGAGAAAAAGGCTGTTACATTCTTTGATGATGTGACAGTCTATTTGTTTGATCAGGTACCTTTTTTTTTTATTACTAAGTAAAATTTTTGTCGGCCTGCTTTTTTTGTTTTTCTTTAAACAAGGAGTAATTGAATCATTTGCTTAATATTTGGGAAAACCTTGTTACAAGAGTACCTTTCTTGTTTTGGCAGGGTTAAAGCTTGTTCATGATGTGGGTTATTTTTTCTTTATATATTAAGGCTATGCAAGAATACATCTATGTAAAAGAATAATATTTATATATGAAGAAAAAAGAACTTTTTGACTTGGGTAGGTGCAGTTTTGTGCTGCTGGCAGAATGGCAGCAGTAATCTGAAATGAAGGAGGGTTTGGCTTTGGTTGCCAAATCCTGAATCTCCATTGCTGTTGGACCCTTCACTGCACGTGCTGGATGAAACGTGTTTTTTAGTTATGTTTTTCTGCTGTTTATAAGATGTATTTAATTTGAATATGTGAGACAGCATTGCTATGGACAAGATTTAATTATTTTATTTTGACAGAATATTGTTGCAACTTTCTAGAAGCAGTTTATCTGTTTAATGGGTTTAAAGACTTGGAGTTTAAGATGCCTTTATAAAAGAAAGGAAGAAGGCAAAAAAAGCCAATACTTAACCAAAAATCCCCTCCAAAACTCAAACTGAAACCTAACTCTGAATCTTGTGGTAGTTAGCACTAAATTTAACTAAGATCATAATCAAAGATGAGAACAGTATTTAGGTGATAATGCTAATTTTTTTAATCCAATGGGATTCTTGTTCAGTGAAATACTGATTGGCTTATAAAATTCAAGGTTATTTTTGTTTCCCTATCTGCTTTATCAATTTTTAACTTCTGTAACTGGATACAGAGGGGATTGTATTTTAGCATTATGGTGACTAAACTAGTCCAGTGAGTTTAAAAGAACAGTCACATTGTCAGACTTTGGAAATGTTGCTTATGATGACGCACATAAATATTAGAGTTAACTGTGTTTTGGAGGAGAAAACATAGGTGATTTATTTATGTTTAGGCAGCCTGTAGAATAGTAATCCTTTTGTCAGAGGGGAAAGAAAAAATCAGCTGTGTTTAAACTGCTCTTAGTTGTTGAACTCTTTACTTTTTATTACAATAACTGATAAAATGCTGGCTGCTTCCAACACCGGCTGTACAAAGTCTGTCTCTTTATCCTGAACATGATTAGGGGATTAAAAAAAAATAAAATGTTGGGAGATGGGATAAGGCTTTATTAAAGAGGAAAAAAAACCCCTCTACCCATGTTAAGCTGAAAAGGGAACTGTTTTCAATTGGAAGATATTGTTCCTAGAAATATGAAACCATTTAATATTGTAAATAGTATTCAAATAGTAATTTCCTGCGTGCATTTTAGCATAGCTTTGCTGCCGCTTTCTTTAGAAGTACGTGCATGTGCTTAATCTGTAAAAAGTCTTGTGTAGTTGTAACAGTTTACAGACCTTTTAATTCTACTTTTGACTTGATGGCAGGATGGGGGAGTGTATTTGTGGGTGTTGGCATCTGAAGGCACGGAGACACTGTGTGTAAAAAGAGTTAAATAAGTGACTTTGTTTGCCTTAGGAAACACCAACGAAGGACCTGGGAAGCCGTGGGATAGACATGAACGGGGAAGGTGCTGGCAGCTCTCCTGTTCCATCTTCCAGTCCTGGTTACTTAAACAGATTTGCAAATTCAGAAAGCTCAACAGATGAAGAAGGTGCATGAATATATTTATACACAGCAGGGGCCAAGACAGTTTTATGCACAGCCTTTTATGCGAAGTCATTAAACTATATGTGATCTGTAAATTCACTGGGCCATGTTGGCTTCAGTTTTGCATCCTAAGCACACACTGCAGCTGGGCTCAGATTCCCTTGTTCCTGAGGAGCAAAGCTGGGATGTGATACTGGTTGTTTATATGTTGATGTGTCCAGAGTATCCTGAGAGGCAACCAAACTGTGGGTGGCAAATCTTTGTGCCTCCCTGGGCTAGAACCCTGGTCTGGGCTACAGGTTTTATTTGGGGTTAATGCAATCTTCCAGTCTACTTGTACAGCTCTGGGTGACCTTTCATGACATTACTGTAATGCTGCTTTTTTCTTCTTTTTTCTTTTTTTTTATTTTCTCCCCAAGGTGGGGGTTTTGAGTGGGACGATGACTTCTCTTCTCCAGAGCCATCCTTTATATCCAAGGCAGCTAATAGTCTCATTGGTTCTAAACCACCCCTTCAGCCATCCAAGTACTTCTCTCCACCTCCACCTTCCCGGACTCTTGATCAGAACTGGTCACATTCGTCCCCTTATTCCAGATTCTCCATCTCTCCTGCAAACATGGCAAGCTTTTCTCTCACACATCTTACAGATTCAGATATAGAACAAGGAGGTAGGTGATTTGGTTATAATAATTTAAAGATACAAATCAAAACCGTTATGTAAAGGTAAAACTAGCAGATCCAACAAGTCTTGTTCTATTTTAAATACCAATATAAATATAGAAGTGCATTTTTAAAACCATAAAAGTTTGTGTCTGGTCTTGTGTTTCAGTTAAGACATAGTTTTCCATGGAGATTGAGATTATTTGCATCCAAGTTGGTACAAACTTGTGGTTGAACAGCCTATGGAACATTTACAGGACAAGCTCTCAGTTCTTCTGTTAAAAACCCTGCTGCTGTATTTGTATAAATGAAACCTCTGCAATCCTGAAGCACTGCTGTTACACTTGCCACACTATGGCAGTTATTAATCCTGGTTATTGCACTGTCTTAAGTCACAACTGTGTTTTCATTGCACAGGATGAGGATGCCAGGAACATAGTGTTTCTGCCATTATTATGTAAGCTTATTGTACAGTTTAGTTTCTTTTCATATTGCTTTTTAGACAGTGCATTCTTGACATTCTCTCAAGAATTGCAGCATGTTTTCTAGAGCTGTGAATAGGATAGCTTTTGTTAGGAGAGCCAAACAATCCATTCAGAGCAATATTGAGTACTAGCAGTATTTATTAACAAGCCTTCTTGTCAGTAACAAAAAGCTTTTTTTAACCTTTGATACATTTTTGAGGGTTAAGAGAAGCAAAAATAAGCAGACTTGAATCAGTTTGGCATATTATTGATCTTGATAACACACTGCATTATTAAAAATAAATATTACTGATTGCAGAGCCTTGCTAATGGTCAATGTCTATAATCAGTGTTATGTGGAGTTGTATTGTTCTTGTATTGTGCTTATTGATTAGATAATGTTTGCTGCTTAGTAACTTACAGATAAGAGAGAATATTTTGGAGATCCTACATTGCCTTATGTGTCCTAAGAAGTGACATTGAGCTGTGTGATTGAAGCAGATGTCTTTGAATAAATGAACCAAATGTTTACAGTAGTTGAAAGCATAGGGAAAAATTAACCAAAACTTGGTAGTGCAAAACAGCAGGATGCCAAGTTCTAGCAAGTGTCTTACAAAGAAGTGAGGGTTGTGCAGAAGAATCTCACTGTATCTTATGACCTTTCCTCTACTAATAGGAAGCAGTGAAGATGGAGAAAAAGATTAAATCAATTTAAACTTGCTCGGACTCCATACATAAAACACACGGACTTTGTGTTTGAAACTTCTTTATCTAAACTCTGGATCCTCCTGGAGTAACACAGGTAATCAAGAAGGACTGAGAAATGAAAGTGAACACTGAAAGCAATGTTAAATCAGGACATTAATTTGAATGTGTATTTAACTTTGTAATGTATTTTTAAATCAGTGCAATTTTGCTTTTCATTGAAAGACAATTCTGCCGCTGTTTTCAAGTACTTGAAGTATTTTTCAGATAACTTAAACAAGTAAAGCAATTACACTACAGTCTGGTTTATGTATGAGATTGTATAATATTCTTTTTATATTTTTCCATGTAGTTCATTATCTATTTGAACATACACCTGTTGTAGAATTGTGTATAACTGTCCTGTGCAACAGGTGGCTGTGTTGATGGAACTGTATGAATGATAGTTGATCAGTAGTGAGCCATATTTATTCAAAAAGAAATCACTACATATTACTTTGCTTATTACAATTGCACTATGGATTATTCTTCCTTTATTTCCTGATGATGTACAGAATCAAAATCTTAAATCTTTCAAGGAAAATAAGACAAGTTGAATTGGCCCAGTTATCCAGTTTAATTTGTCCTTTTTGTAGCCTTTGCTATGCACGGTACTTGTAAAACGTACATAACTTCTGAGTATTATGTTAGACTTGCTGAAATCTTATATTCAGTACCATTTCTAAAATGATAATGGTTATAGAATGGTTGTTAGTGTTCATGTTTTATAGGAAACTGGAAAAGAATATATGATATATTCTGGAATTTTTAGATGAAAGAGATAATGTCTCAATTCCTACGTATGATCCTACTGACTGCTTAAACTGTAATAGCATCTGACTATATCACAATTAAGGGCCTTCCAGTTTTTACTACAATTTCTGCCTTGGAGAAAGAAGAGGAAAAATTGGCTGTACAAAACTCTGGAATTTATGAATCTCATAAAAAGACTAATTTCAATAGACTGGATTTGGGTACGCTTGGCCCTTCAAGCCAAGTACATTCTGTGAATTTTGAAGCTCACTCTTCTGCTGCCTGCAGATCAGGGCTCCATTCAGAGACTTGTGGTAAATCTACCTCTCGGTGATGTTATGACAATTAAGATTTTGATTAGTGGTTAATGCCCAGTTTTGCACCCGTTCAAGGGCCAGATCCATTTTAAGATGTCTGCAGAGCTCCATGGTGCATCCTGAACAAAGGATGCTGTACAGTAGGTTTGCTCTGAAGCCTGTAGGGAAGGGAAGACAGTGTGGGGGCTTAACCTTCCTGCTCTACCATGCATTTAGCTGATTTAATCCTTTAAACTGCTCGGAAAAAGACATCCTTAGTTATTACTCCAAAGTGAGTTCAGTTAAGAAACAAATCCCTGACTTGTTGGAATGCCTTATGCAGTTACAGATATGTAGGAAACACTGATAGGAACAGTTTACCTGGCTTTGTATTTGTTTACCTGTACTAAAATACAAATGTACTGAAATATGAAGTACTTTGTATTTTAGTTGCTGTTTTGGTGGGGCTTGAGATAATGGTGGTCCAAGTGCTCTGTGTCCAGATCCAGTCACCAGAGAATTTTCATCATATGAAGATGGGAGGACTAGATATTTTCAGATGTGTGATTTTTTTTTGTATACCTCTGTGTTAATTTTGATTTTTAAGTATGTTTTAAAAATGACAGGAATATGTTAACTGCTTTTTTCCCAACATTATTTAGCCCTTAAACCAGAATGGCTTCCATACTGATTAAAAGGGAATGATTTAGTTATCGTGTTGTTTGAAGTTGCCAATGAATTGTTGAGATACCTTTTTCTGATGAGGCACTCAGGTTTGAAGTTAGTCAGAACTGTTCTTCAGTATGAGGTGAGGAACTGAATTTTCCTAAGGACCTTTCCCAAAACATTATTTAGAAGGCAAAGTCAAGTAGTTCTTAATACAGGCTTACAGTATATACTGTAGAGGGTTTAAGGAAGCTGTGTGCTACTGAAAATATTTTAAAATGTTGGTAATAGACTTTGTGCACAAACTATTGCCTAGAAATTCCATAATTCCAACATTAAACTCCTTGATACAGCTAGATTTAGGGTATCTCATCTGTCTTTAATTCTCACCGTAGTAAGAATGAAACTCCATGATGGTCTGCAAAGAACATGTGGGCTTGTCTGCCTTGCGTGGTGAAAAACCTGTCAGACCTGGAGTTCAGCCTTAATTTTGAATCATTTGATTTAAAAAATAGTCCTGGGTTAAATAAAAGCTTATGCTCCAGAATGGTGTAATTTGGTTGTGCATTTTGTTTCTTGTAATTCTGGAAAATCAGATGTCTAACTTGCACATCAGGAATTTCCTTTGCTTGATGGAAATCTAAGATTTTTATTCTTTACCTGGGTTTAAAGAAAATCTTACAAAGGAAGTGAAAGTTTACTCCTTTTGTCCAAATGGACTCATTGCTCATGAATTGCCAAAGGAGCATTTTTTCCAAAACTAGATGTGTATGATATTGAGCAAGGTAATGTCCTTTTTAGCTGTACAATGAAGAGAAAGGAATATTTATAGTTAACTCACATCACTTAAACATGAATTTTAATTTCAGTAATCCAGTAGGCTGGATTGCAATAATATAAACTGTCTTTTGGGGTAAAAAATTATACTTAAAGATCTGATCAACTACTAGCAATACTTAAATATCTGCCTGGCAGTCAAATGGCACAACGAAGATGAATCAATAATTCCAACATGTTACATTATAATGAGGGGATTTGTTCCAAATCATTCACTACACTCTATGTAATTTCTTGCACTAGCTACTTAAGCCTGGTCTCCGTTTTAGAAGTACATGTATCTATTTTCAATGGTTTATTATGAGGACTGCTTACAGCTTAATTCCTTCTCTAGTAGAATACCTGGATTGTTTGAATAATGAAGGCATTGTCTCAATTTGGCTACTAAAGGTATTTAAAAGATCTGATTTTTCCCACCTAAAGAAGTTTGTTGAAACATTAGGATCTGTAGTGAGAAGCCAAGAGAGCGACAAGAGTGTCCAGTTTCAGTGGGAACACCTGTACTCTCCCCAGTCCCCCAGCTGCAGATACACTGTGTATAACTGCATTTATGGAAATTGCTATTTTCGTGGAAATGAGGAGATTTAACATTTTTTTCATATCCTTGTTGATGCACTAATGAAAGCCATTTAAGCCTCGTTCTTTTTATCAGTATTTTTAGCAGATTTTTATGTAATACTCAATCTTTCATGAGGAGGCTGGTTAGTAGGAAGACTTTTTTTTTATGATTAAGCACTATCCTAAAATGTCAGCATTGTCAGGTGTCAGTGACTTGGCTATTTGTGTTGGAGTTGGTGAAAGGTGGAATCCAAGTACATTAGCCTTATAAGAAATAGCCTTAAATAAGAATGGAGTGTACAAAATTACTTCAGCTTTAAGTCATACATGTTAATGGTTTTGGTACAAAATGGGAAGAAATCTAGAGGAGAGTCAAACATCATATAAACTTATTGAAAATAAGTATTTGTAATACCAGCAGCCTGTTTTTCAGAAACTTGAATATGACTTACAGTTAGTTTTGTTTATGAAATTGTTTGAACTTGCACAGATGTAGGTGTAACTTAAATGATAAATGGTACTGATGTGTGTGTATATATAATGTTTAATTCTATTTGTAAATGAGAAACTATGTAACAAAATCATAGGTATGAGGTTTTCCTATTGTAATTTAATACAGGTATGAGGTTTATGGCAATATATCATAGTTAATGAAATTTCAGGTCAAAATGTCTTTAAATTGTGTACATTTTTAAATTGTAATTTCTACTGTATATTGATTATCATGCATAGTGTGATTCAAGAAACTGCTTGTAATTTAAAAATATTTAATATTAAAAATAAAATACAGTTATATATTTATAATCTCTTTGTCTGTTTGTTCGTTTTTAAACAGATGCCAGCAGTGTAGTTCCAGTGTAAGATATATTTATTAGTGTCCTGAGGTTGAGAAAGTTCCAAAAGCTCAAAGCCACAGTCCCAGCAGATGAGTCCGTGCAGAATAGTGTAGTCACCTTTAATTTCTTCCAGTGTCATCACCCTTGTGAAAATTTCAGGTAAAGTGTGTACACAGTCAGTAGAAAAGCAATAATTAAAACAGAAACAGTGTCATTCTGAATACTGAATATTGCTTTCAATCATAGATTTAAAGATCTGTAGGAAGAATGGGGATTTTGAAATTTATAAATTCAGAAAACAGGTTAATGATGTTTTCTCGGTGTTCATGGAATTTCTTTCTAGAAGACTTGCATGGGTTTTTTCAATCTAAGTGCATGTGCTGAAGGGATCAAAAATCACCAGGTAAATAAATGTAGTACTGGTGTGTACTGGGAGCTCCTTCGATGAGGTGCTGGGGCTGTGTCAGGCTGGGCACTCGGTGAGGCAGGAGCGGAGTGCTGGTTTTCCCTGCTGTCCCGGAGGGTCGGGATGGCTCCGGGCAGCCCTGGCAGCATTGAGGGAGGCTCTTGTGGAAGCCCCCACCTCACATCGCAGCTGTTGAGTGCTGGCACCTGTTGTGACCTGGGAATGAGAAACTGATATCAAGATGACTTAACTTGGTTAGGTAAAATATAACTACTGGGCTGAAATTTGACCAAGGCAGTGGTCATTAATGAGAACAGATGTAAAAGATCCCATGGCACTAAATTAGTCACCTTATATAGAGCTTATTATCGAAGAATTTGAGAACTTGGAATCTTTATGAGCAGCAAGTTCTCAAAGGGATGGCAGTGCTGTGTCTGTGGGCCTGTGTCACACGGGTGCTGTGACAGCTTGCAGAACAGAGCTGAGACAGGCTTTGTCCTCCTCCAGCCGGAGACACCCCACCTGCTGAAGGAGGTACGGGGCCGACCCCTCCTGTGGTGGCAGAGCTGTGCCTGGCTCGGTGTCAGTGGCACCCGCGCTGCTGCAGTGCTGCCGGGTGCTGCCTCCCCGTGCCTGTGTCCCCTGTGTCACCGCCAGCCCTGTGACCACCCCGAACGCGGACGGGAGCCTTGAGCGGGGCTCTGTGGCCGTGCCCGGCCCCTCGGTGGGGTGCGCGGGGTGCCTGCCCGGCCCGGTGCCTGCCCGCGGAGGGCCCGGAGCTCCCGCCCGCCCGCCGGGCCCGCCCCCGCCGCTAAAGCGACGTGTCCGGGGCAGCGCCGGCACCTGCGGCAGCCTCCGCCTGCGGGGCTCGGGGCAGCGCCTGCCCGGGGCTCCTCGGGCCAGGGGCAGGGCCTGGGCCCCTCGCAGGCTCCTGCTGACAGACCCTGGCTCGGTCAGAGGACACGCAGCGTTCCCTCCCTGTTGCCCCCACAGCCCCTGCTGCTGTTCCTGGCTTCCCCTGGGTCTCTGCCGCGTTGCCCCTTGGGTCCCAGGCACCTTCTCAGCAGCTGGTAGAGTGGTAAGTCACAGAGGAGGGAAGCCAGCCCTGGTAGACGGCTGCAGAGGGTGTTAAATGTGTTGGTATTTGGCTGCTCTCTCTTTGGTTTCTCTTGACCACTCCAGTCTGTTGCTCCTGATGCCCCCACAATCTGTTTGCTCCTTGCACTCTCATACCACCTCTCTGGGGCTCCCAGCAGCTGAGCTGGGGCTTTGTAAGGTTGCTTCTCCAGGTAACAGCAGTGGCAATCTGAAGGCAAACCTCTGCCAGCTCGGCACCTTGTTATCCCGTGATATCCCATTTGCTTTTGCCCAGCCTGCAGTTTTAAAGACTACTTTGCTCTCACAGTTTGCTGAAGCTTCCTTTCTCTTGGATCTTCCTCCAGCTTTCTCTCCTGGCTGCCTCCATGAACCCCCTCTTCACCAAGTCCTGTGGGCTCTTTTCTTCCAAACAGCAGCTCTCCCCAGCAGTGCTTCCTGTGCTTGGGCAAGGAAGCTCCCTCTCCTCTCTGCTGTCCTGTAGCTGTGCCTTTTCTGCCAAGTGAGTTACACAAAGGGTTCAGAACAAACCCAGTGCTTGCTTTTGGACCCGTTTTCTCACAGAAGATACTTGTGTGTCTCCAGCATTATATTAGGCTCCCACAACATAACCTGCTTGGTGCTGCCTTTCAGCTGTCATCACCTGGGTGCTTACCCTAACCCAGTTGCTTTGTGAATTCCTGGCTGTGTTTGGTAGTAAGGAACCTGGGGATGGCCTGGATGCCCTCACAGGCAGAGAACTGAGTCACTGCAAGCCCAGCAGCTGAGCTTGGCTCTAAAGAGTGAGAAACGAGACAGGAGGTGGTGTTTGCTACAGCACAGCTGGGAACTGCCACCACCTGCTCCAGCTAAGGTTGACGTCTTGTACTGAGACAGTCTCGCAGCTGGGGTTAGGTTTTGGTTTGTCTTTTTCCTTCATTTTTTATTGGCTCACCAATTCTCAGACTGCTCCTACACCATGCTGTCGGCATAAAAATGTATTTTGTTTCAACCAAACCTTTTTATGACTACGTGAACTGGAAGACCATGGAAGGAACATATTTTGGGAATGTCTCTTAGTAACGTTGATCGTTGGTGTTAGAGGCAGGGTTGCTGTGATGCTGTTGTCTTCAGATGTAGTGTGGGCACAGAATCTGGGCTGAGGAGGGGTAAAATATCAGTGCTGTCATCTAATGCAGAGGAAGGAACATTGCTGTGTCTTTTTGGATAACTTGGAAAACAGCCTGCTCTGCTGCAGTTGATCTGGGGCAGTAACTGCACTTATTGGATTGTTGTTGGAAGAGGGAAGTGTTTTTTTGTGTGGCAGGGACTAGCCCAGAACACAGAAATGCTGCAGCTGAAAACACGTGGCTGGCTTGGAGCCTCTCCCCGAGTGTGCCATGTTTCCCTCTAGTGGGCTCCTCACACAGTGGAAACCTGTGCCTACAAAGCAATTACCAGGAGTTCAAGGAGAAATTACTTTGAATAAGAGCCTGAGGGTCACTCTAATACCCCCCATAAGCCAGCATATGTACACTGAAGTGGTGCATGGTTTTATTATAACGCGGGGTAGTGAGGAGCTGGGAGACAACAGCAGCATATGACATCAAACAACAGAGGTGATGTTATCAAACCTGACTGTTGTACTCTGCATATTTTTTGAGTTGTGGTTCACTTCCCTAAAGACTGGATCAACTTGGAGAACATTTTCTCTTATGTACAGTGTTAAAGGAAAAATCTCTCTGCTTTGAGGCCTGTTTCTGAGAAAGTAGAGGCATCTGTTTTTCAGCAGTAGGTGATTCACTGCATCTTTGTTTCACTGGTTCCATTCACTTGCCCTCTGCTCCCTCTGCAAGCTCTCCTCCCAGCTGAACATTGGTGTTATGTTTTTACAGCACATTGATAATTAATACCAGTCCATCACACAAAACATGAAGACTAAAACCAAAGGAAAGAAGCAAAGGCAAGCTGTTGACAAAGAAGCATTTTCTGAAGAGCCAGCAGTGAGAAAAAAGGGATTGGGGAAATGCTTGCGACGCCAAGAAAGGAGGAATGGCGGAAACAAGGAGAGCAGCAAGATCCCCACAGCCAGAGCCAAGCGTCCTTGGAGCAGTAAGGACAGGCTGTTGAGGAGACTGGAAAGCAACGAGCGCGAGAGGCAGAGAATGCACAAGCTCAACAACGCGTTCCAGGCCTTGCGGGAGGTGATCCCTCACGTGAGAGCTGAGAACAAACTTTCCAAAATAGAGACTCTCACTCTGGCCAAAAACTACATTAAATCCTTGACCTCTATTATACTCAATATGTCCAACGGACACTTTCCAGCAGTAGAAGGGATGGGGGGAGCCTGGGGGTCCAAATTGTACCAGCACTATCAACAGCAGCATGGGGAAGATGATCATGGGGAACATCTACAGAAATATTCCATGTAGATTGAGAGTTGAGCCTTTAAGGTCTGTGTCACCCAAGTTCCTTGGAGTTTGTTGAGAGTCTTGGCTGTGGCTCTGTTCACCAGCCTTTCAGTGACTCATCTACCATGCTAAAAAGAAGATTAAAATTGATGACACCATTTGACTGACTTGGTGACTGAAGTGGCACATATGGGAAATTGGTCACCAAATCGGAATATTTATCTTGATATTTAACTTCTGTGGATCTGCCCCTGATAATTTTGAACCTTGCAAGGCATAAAAACATCTGGTGATGCAAACATCTGCAAAGCTTTCTTAGATTGTAAGCTCTCTAGAGTAAGGACAGTTCTGATCTGTGTTTCCAGAGCATCTGGCCTCAAGAAGATTTTCTTTGGTGGGTGTCCGGGTGCCATTGTAATACAAATAATAAGTAAGGGACAAATGACTTATTTTTGCCACAACAATGATAAAAATGCTTTAGTATAGTCTTAAGTTAGACAATGCTCTGGCCAATTTAAATTATTTGCTTATGAAGCCTGTGACGTGATCAGGTTCTTTCTGGGTTAGTGTTAGATTCTGATACTATAAAACAATAAACGAAGCAGAAACTCTTCAAAAAGGAAAATGAGCTCTTTTTTCCCCCTCCCCATATCCCCTTCTGTGGTAAAAAGTTTTATGTCACTGTGGAACTCTCATTTCCTCTTGTATTCTGATACCTGGGGCACCTGAGGCTGGAGTGGCTTCAGCTGAAGTGTGGTGCCCCCGTGTTTCAGCTCCCCCTTCCCACAGGAGGCTGCTGCTCTGTGCTGTGGATGGCACAGGAAACATTTGGCACCTCCTGCATCACTAGAATTGATAATGGTTTGTGGTATGGTCCTTCTCCTGCAGAGGAAGGCTGTCCAAGGAGGAATGGGGGCTGAGGAAGGATCTATCAGCTCCATCACAGAAGGGCTGTGCTGCACTGTGCAGTTTGTAATGTGTTTGTAGTTTGCTGCAGCACAGCTGAGGGGATGACAATTTAATTCGGAGTGAAAGGTGAGGTTTCCCACACAGGCTGGCAAGGGATGTGAATTATCTTTCTCCACCACAGCAATCCATAGCTATGATATAGAACAACACAGTAGTTTATATATGTGGTTGCCTTACTGGTGAAAACATTTGGATCCTGCCTCAATGCAGCGTTTTCTTAGTTTTTGAACTGTTTTCACATTAAAATAAACGTGATTAAGCCCTTCTCATACTCAAGTGTTAATGAAAGTATTGCAGAGTCTCTTAGAGATTTAATTTGTCGTTACAGTGCTGGATCTTACTCCATTCACCAGCTGCCCCATGTGGGTAAATCAATCCTCACTGTATATGCACTGTCTGATCACAGTGGGGTCAGTCAGTGCCTTTCCTTTCAGTTGTTCCACTCAGCACCTCTTCAGGTAAGAGACGTCGATGTTATTTGGTTATTTCTCACCCTATAGGTCAGTGCAAGCTGTGGCTCTGTGTGTCACGCAGTAAGTGATGACCAAGGACTTGAAGATTATGGTGATTTTTTGTAGGATTCTCTAAAGGTCGTTATCTGAGAGTTTCCAGCGTCCCTGAAATGCTTTTTGTGGGATAATTATGTTTGAACTGCTGTTTGGTTATGTTGGTGGGGAGAGGGAACCAGTGAGTTTAAAACCCAGTGTTTTAACAGTGCTGTTGATGAGGAATTGCACTTTAAGAACAAGTACACTGGTATTGCTGCTAAATAGAGTTTAATGCTTGGGCAGTGTATTTTTGACTTCCTGCAACCAGAGGCATTTCAAATATTAAACCCAAAGTGGCATGTCATATCTAGCTATAAATACAGCAGCCGAGGAGGCAGGTGAAAGTCACCCCTTCTCTGAACACTGCCATCCCCGAGGGATAGACAGGCTCTGGACACAGGCATTTAATGGAATTACAGCTGCTAGTTCCACAGGGGTACTTTGCTACAAAGTGCTTTGTTCTTGGACATGTCAAAAGGGATTTGTAAGAAGCATTTTTTTCTGATAAATTACTTTTATTTTTCAAAATTGCTTCAACTTAAAGTCACTTTTCTTTCTTTTAACTAGCCACAACAATGACACTATATTTTTAAATTAAATAATTTTCTAAATAATAGTTTTAGAAGGCAAATACTTAGTACTCAAACATAAACAACTTATAACTTACCTTTTTTTTCACTTAAACCCAGCTTTTTACAGCAAAGTAAGTGAAACTTGGCAATGTACGGAAAAATGCAAAGGTACATTATAAAGCTTATTGTATGCAATCAGGTTGATTGTTGGAGATGTAAACACTGACTATTAAAAGGAAAAATCTTCTTGATACAATGCAGAGAAAAATACAATCCTAATAATTCTCTAAAAATACATGTGATAAAGTTATTTATTTGGACAAGACACTGTGCAAGTTATGCAAAACCTATTATGGTAATTAATGCAACACGTTATTTATGGTTCTCCCACAATGTATGTATAAACCAGAAATCTCTAATCACATACTGGAAAGATCAACAGGTTCTTTTTTTAACAGTAAAGCATCTTCAATCTTCATTCACATTTGGACTTGGAAACAGTGCTTTCCTTGGCATTAAATACCAAATATATTCCTTAAATACGTGCAAACATAAGTTTTACTTCTACAAATACAGTACTGAGACCACACCAAACTGCTCATCATATAAAAATAGCTCCATATACAGTCACACACAGAGAGGAGAAATGAATGTAAACTGTCCAATTATGATAAATAAGTCAGGAAAAAAAGCTTTTTTTGAGAATAGAAAGTGGTTTCATGTTGGAAAAAGGGATGAATAAATCACTTACTAAAAATGAAGAGGAGAGTTTCATTCTGAACTGCTGTCAGTGTACACTGGCAAACTCCACTGATATCAGTAAAGTTGTTTTGCATTCCTACCACTGTAAAGTCAGAGTTTAAAACCTTCCCTTAACTTTTACAGTATGAAAGGATAATTTGCTATGATAATTTGCAACGAACACAGCCTCCAGAGTCTGGTGCCTTCCAGCCTCATTGGGTAGGCATCTGTGTACCTCAGTTATCCCAGTTTCAGTTAAGCTGAAGACAGAACACGATTTCCCAGCACTTGCACTGACAGTTTAGAGCGAGACCTCGCTGAGCCCGACTGACCAGGACTGGGCTCTCTCCAGAGGCTCCCTGAAACAGGGGTTCTGCTGCCTGATTAACACATTGCTCATTGTGAGCAAAGACAGCAAAAACTGGCCCTTCCTGGTAACTGCAGCCTAAGCAGAGTTGTACAGAATTTGATTTTACTGATGGGAGCAAGCACAGCCTGACCCAAGTCCATCCTTACACACGGAGCCCTCCCATGAGCAGAGCTCCGTGCATGTGTAAGGGCCTGTACAAACAGGACCAGCTGTGTTTGCCTGCAGTTCATTCAAATTGAAACATCATCTTCATCTGTGCTCAAGGACAGCGTGCAAGATGTGTGAATATGAGAGAAGTGTAGGGAACATAAAAGAAGTAAATGTAGTGATCATCTGCACATATTCACATTTGTATGGTGTATAGCAGCTATGGTAAAGGGTCAGAAATACATTGTGGTTAAAAACCTTGCCTGCTTTGACAAAACGATGAACTCCATCAAGTCACATTTTACACAAGATGCATTAGAAGGATTCAGTACTTAAAATACCCCATTGCAAAATCCAGTTCAGTCAAACATATTAGTAGCACAAAAACATCATGTTTTTCTCTCCAAGCAGTAGATATTTTGTTTCTTTTTAAATTACTGACTACTGCTTGTTAGCAACAGGTAGATGGCAACAATTTAACAGTTAACAGAATTTCTGTCCAATTCTTGACTTTCACTGACCATCAGAGGGGTCTTGGAGTGTTCTGTTTTCTCTTTACTCTCCTCATCTTCTCCCTCCTTCAGTTCTGCCGGGTTTTCCTCGGCGGTGTCAGGCACAGTGACCCGAGATGCTTCTGTTGCATTTCCTCTGACTGTAACGTGCTCCCACCCACCCTGTGAAAAAGTGATACAGAAATCCAAAAGGAGAAACATCACCCTGCTGTATCTGATGTGATGCTTTATGTGCACTGCTAGTTTGTACTGTTTATTCATGAGGAAAGTAATCCTGCTGTGGGATGAATCAGAAAAAAGGCTCCTTGTAAGATGAAACAAAACACAACAGACCTCCCTGATGGGGAGTTATAGAGGTGGAAAACTTCAGGATTATTTCTTATCACAGGGAATTGAGATTAGTAGGGTCAGGCACTCATAACTGAGCAACTGCAGATGTTCCACCAGCTTAAAAGGTGGCAAAACCTTGAAATAGCCTTTCTCAAAACATTGAGAATAACACAGGGTACAACAGTGAGGAATAATCATGTGCAGACCAGGAAGGAATCCACTTTTTTTTCAAATGGCTCTTACTCCACTAGTTTTTCCATCGTAACTTTTAAATTACTTATTTAAAATGAATACTTATCAAATGCAAATAAACAACTTCCCATCTATAATTGCACAGCCCATTATAGTAACTTCAAAAATGAACCTAAACCTGAAGGAAAATGTCAGTTTTCTGCAGGTATATCCCAGCTTTTCAACGCTGAGCAGGATGACACTTCCCTTTCTGTGTGAGCCCATGGACATTGGGATGTACAACTTTCAGGCAGTTGTGTGCCCCCAGCACTTACCCCAATGCCATAATCCCACGAGAGGCCTTTAGGTTCCATTGGCTGGACACCAGTCCGGTGGCAGACGGTCCCACAGCTCAGACTGTGGCTGCCCTGCACTTTGTCAGCTATCACCCACACCTCGGGGAAGCAGAGAGAGGCAATAAAATGTGCTGCTCTTCCCAGATGTGAAATCTCTGTCCCCTTTCAAGAATCAGTCTTGGTCTTCAATAGGCTGAAAATTCTCTAATTTAGGCAGAGAGACACCCAAACAAACTATAGAGCAGTGTTATAATTAAAACACTGCCAGATAAGACTTGGCAGGAAAGAGATTAAATATATAAAAAGCCTTGCTAAAATATATAGCCTTGGTAAAAAAAATGGAAAAATAATGAATGAGGCTTTTTACAGCAGAGGGCTTGGCTGTGTCACTGTTTCGTTGGTATGGCTTTTGTCTTGCTATCAGATTCCAGCGTTTAAACCAACATTTTGTGGAATAAAGTTAAACAAAACTAAGGCTGAAGAACATTGAATTACTAAGTTATGTTCTACATAATTTTAAATAAACTATTGAGATACAAGGAAGCTCAATACTGACCTGGTCCAGGGGCCCTACAGACATTTTACGGATATTATTTGAAACATGATCCCAGGTAGATCCTTGAGGGTAGCTGGGTGTGATACCCTGGCGGTACCAAAGATTGCCTGTAAAACAAAGAGTGCTGGTTACAGCCCAGCATGGCTGTTTGTCTGAAGGGCTGTAAACAACATAAATCAGGAATTAATTCTTTCTGTGTCCTGGGGAAATGCAGTTTTGGCTAATGTGTTACAGAGGTGGACAAAATGAAATTCCCACTTTAGAATTTGTATTTCTATAGTTATTGTTTATAAAAAACAGCAAATACTCTGTTTTGTAAAACTTCTTGGGGAAAACTGTTCATATAAGGAACCGTGCACTAGAAAACAAAAGCAAGTGAGATGAAGGTTTCTGAATCTGGTGTTAAAGCCTTGTTTCTTTTACAAAAGGTGCTTCATGATTTATCTGTTTTGGAGCAGGATTACAGACAAAACCCTGCCATGCAATTCCCTGACATTCATCTGTGTCTTCCCCCCACAGAGCAGAGCTGCTGGATTGTTGTTACCCAGGGCACTATCAGATATAACAAAAAACAAGCCTTCAGGAGCAGTACTTAAGTGCACTGCTACCCCAAATCCTTCAATATGAAAGATTACTCCCTTTGGAGCACCAGTAATCATCTGTCCAGTTCTAACTTAGCCTCTCCTTAATCAGTCTGGTATAGACTGATGTACTTTTTGTAGCACTGCCTAATAGTTTTTTAAATCCTTACCATTTTTATCCAAGACAAACACAGAGGTTCGTCCTACTGAGACTTGCTTTAACTTCTGTTTTTGAGGTGAAGGGATATGGTACCAACAGTCACCTAAAGGTCAGAAATTTTGAGTTAAGCATTGAAAAAATAGAATTAGGCATGGAAATGCCTGCAGTTGAAATACAAGCAAGAAAGCTGTGAATGACCTCACACTTCGTATATTTTTAACAACTTGTTTTTTACAAACAATTTAAATTATGCAGGTGAAGAGCAAACTAACTGCTCTCATTATTGTATTATTTGTATGCACTGTTTTGCACAGCTATGGGAAGGACCTCTGGGAAACAGGTTGGACTTTTTCAGACATGGCAGTGGAGTAGAGCAAAAGATAAAGCACAAGTTCTTACCTGCAGGTTTGTTTGGAGACACCGAACCCCGGTAGAAGGCAGAACCATCTCTAGCAATAGCCCACACTTGGTAAAATGCTCCAATGGAGATGGAAATGAAGGGCTGATCTGTTCCCACGTGCAGCCAGGATGTTCCCTAACAAATCATGGGAGATGAATTGTGAAGCAATGGTTAAAAACTCTATGACAAAATATTGTTGATTATTACCAAAGGAGAAAAAATCAACATAGTGAAAAATATTCTGGAGAGTAAATCTTACGTAACTTTACAACTGAACAGAAACAAGGTTGCTGATCCTCAAAGATATTTGGATGTACAACTCCTTGAAAATAGCTAAGTTGGACAATGAAGGGCCTTTTCTGTAAAAATCACTGGATTTCAGGCATCTACATGTCTCTGAACAGCTGGACTAGAGCCTTCTATTTTTTAAAAATCCCTTGTTTTTCATTACACAGAACAAGTCTCACAAAAATCAACTGATATGGGATTTCAGATTCCAGCCAGATTCCAATTCTCACTGCTGCACTGCCCTACAGATCAGGAAGAAAAAATTCTTAAATATTTTTCAATTTCTTTAAGTTTTTCTCCAAATGCTACTAAAGTATTTTCTTAGATTTTTTCCTGTTTTTTATCCTACTGGTATCAACAGGCACTAGACTGCGACCATGCCTCACAGGGTCTATTCCTCAGCAATTCATTTAAATGGGATACACCTGTTATCAACAATTCCAAAAAACAAACAAAAAAAGAGGAACTAAGCTGCCAGTGCAGAAAGTGGAAGTAAAATGCTTCATGAGAAGGTGGCCAGGAGCTGAGAGAGGCTCCTGCAGGAGATGTGGCACAAGCTCAGGTAGATTATGCAAGAGAAGCACTATTATAAGGAACGTGGGCAGCAAACTGTGCTACAGCTGATGGACAGGGACTTCCAAATCTGGGACACAAAGGGATGAAAAATAACAAGGTGCTTTGAGAGAGGGCCCCGTGTGATTGTATGTGCTTGCACATTACATTAAATACATCAGTAAGCAGTAAAAACAAACAGGGAGCCTTACAGCTGGATTTTGCTGTGTCACTCCAAGCCTGCAGAGCACGTCTCCTTTGTCACTGATTGCCCACAGTGCTACTGCTTCTTCATCATCTGCATCTGAACTGGGAATTATGGAGATGTCCCACAGGGTAACAGGAGGCACTTCCAGCCATGGCCCGTTGGTGACTATCTTACATTTTCTGAAGCAGAAAAAACCCAAGCCTGTCAGAAGTACATACTCTCTACAACTGCATTTGTTTCCCAGTCTATTGTTGACTTCCAGTCCTAAAGTCTTTTCGTTAGGCAGTACTTTTCATTAAATATTTGTATTTTTAATTTGAAAGAGGTGTTTAAGAATCAATCGTGTTTTGATCATCAGGTTTTGAAGTTTGAACTAATACTGATTTCTCAAAGCTTCTCTTATTTTTTTTTAAAGTTACTTTTAAAACCAAGACCACCCAAGAAGTCTGCAACTGGTGCTACACTGCTCCATAGCTCTCAGACTCACTGGGCAAGAGTAGGATAATAAATTGCAGAGAGAACTCCACACCCAGTTCATTCCATCCTCTGTCTGGCTTGAGGGAATAACTTTACAATTCTTTTTTGGTGGGGCCTGTTAAAAAGGTTACATAGCATCTTGAGGTAGGCAGAGGTAAGGCAGCTCTAAATGAAGGACTTGATAAGTCTTGCTGGGAATTTGTGTAATTTTTCTGTGGAAACTGCAACAAAGTAGTGCTGTCTATTAGGGAAATTATGTTAGACTCTATCATCACCACAATATCTTGTGTATGAAGAATGTCCTAAAAAACATCAGGACGTTCCTCTGTTTTCCAGTTCTGAAAAACCAGATCCAGCCCTGAGCGGTTCCCTATTTGTTTTCAATTTTCAATTGATAGTTAAAACAAGAGAAAATGTTTAGACTTGAGAAATGAAGGTATTTCTCAAGTTGCTTATTTTATTTCAAGTCACCATTTTGATTTACTGGCTATCATTTGTTTTGCTGCATATCCTGGAACAACGCTTCTGATGCTTCAGAACCTCACTTCAAAGCTTTTTGTACAAGGGGTAAAATACTTTGTAGCATCAATACCAAACCCAGCAGTGTGCAAGTTCACAGCAATTAATTAGGACAGCTATTAGATGCTTTAGTATGGAAAGCAGAGAAAAGTTGGAAAAACAGGGAATGCACAGACTTCCCCAGCTTATAGAATATAGTGGCAGTTTGCTGTTTCCTGGGTTCCACCTGTACATCTCCTCTGACTGAAGGGGGGTTGCATTCTCTGTGGCCAAGCACCGAGTATGTGGAATTCATATTCATATAAAAGGCCTATTACCAGTTGTTACAAGTGACCTAATATGTATTTATATACCCAGTGTCTACTATTCCTTAATCATTTACCATAAGGAAAATCAGATATAGAGAAGAACCATCTTTTATCTACGGATCCCACAAAATCCAATAGGGTAACTACCCATAAAGGCTTACAATTAAAGCCATAATGCTAAAGATCATCAATTTCTCTACTGGACATAGGTTATTTATTGCAGCTTTCTTTACTTTTTCTCTTGTTTGGGTGACAAGACTCTTCACCTCATAACTAAAGTAGACTTTTAGTGAGCAATTAGCATTCAAGTTCAAAACTTATTTATATTGAGGTTCCTCACCTTGCCCAGCGCCTCCGTCGGACAAAGTCTTTCATTGTCTTGTGGCCATGGTAGGACCTACCAAAACAGATTTAAACAGTGTTCACGAGGATGTCAGAGCATCTCCAGTGTCAGTGCCAGCCTGAGAGCACTGCCTCCATCTGCCCACCAGGCACCCCTGCTGACTTTAAAATTCTTGAAGTGACAGTTTGCCAAGTTCACCTTGCTGCCCTCCCTCCCTGCAAACAGCAGCGTGCCCACAAAAGGGGGGAAACGAGGCAGTGTTGTGTCCCTGTCAAAGGGCAGTTAATGTGCAAACAGAAATGAGAAGGAGTGAGGACTGGAGCCTGGGATTTGGTAGAAGAGGTGTTTCCTTACGCTGGGAAGTCAGCTGCATACTGCCAGCCCTCCCGGTCCGTGCCGCCCGCCGGGCTGAAGTCGATGTACCAATCCGAGACCTGTGGGCAAACGGGGACACTGGGAACAACCATCAACACCTAATGTATAATAAACACCTCTGCTTCTACTTGCCTCCACCTTTTGGAGAGCAATGACTTGCTAGAAACCTTCTAATACTTGAAATATATACAGAGGTTCCCAAAGCTTTTTAATTCAGCTGAAGAGAAAAGGATCTAAGTCATGTTAAACAAAAAACCCCACTCAATGCTTAACATTCTTTTGACTATGGAAGATTACTACTAGTTATGAATGGGAAAAACAGGGTTAAACATTACAACAAATCCCAGAAGAAAATCTGGGCCCCTTAAACTCAAGTGCGGTATCCTACTTGCTAAGCCTGGACTTCTTCGTAAAAAAATTTGTAAGACAAAACTTACCCAAGACCACTGTGGAGAAGGAGGCTTGGTGTTGGTCTTTGTACACTCCTGCAGGCCAGAGGCATCACTCCACATGTATCTGTCTGTGGGCAGACCTCTGTGGTGGTGGAACAGTGCACAAGGAATGCAAAGTCATTTACAACAGGAGTTCAAAAGGCGAGGGAAGAAAAGCCTATTTGTAGCACTTCCTACTTTCACACACAGAACACTGCCCTCATTAATCTCTGTATTTGGAAATACCATGTGAGTGATGAGCATAGTGGGAAAGAATCTGTACAATTGCTTCCAGTTATACCAGACTTGAGGACCATGTAAATTGTTCTCTGTAGAGCGATATTCCTCACTACCATTTAAAACTGGAATGTGAATCCCATATATGTGGATATGGATTTTTCAATACTTTTGTTCAAATATGCTGTTCAAGGACCCAGTGTATTTAGCACAATATGTATACCAATATATAGGTCCTAATAACTTTTCTGTCTGGCCTTACTAGTGAAAGATACTGCAAGTAGGCACACTTTGTGCAATCACAAAGCACAAATCTGTAATGTTTTGCCACAAGTGCATTTTGAATGGATAATTACAAATTAGAACATTGAGAAACACTGCTCCTTCCATCACAGGTTAACTATGAATGTTGAAGGAGACTAAAGACAGAGTAATAACTCTTCCAAAAAGCTAGAACAAAGCCCTTGTTTCACTTTGACAGTAGTAGTATTAAAGTAAATAAATACAATAAATTGAGTAAATAACCTGCTGCTGTATCCAGTGACTGGGTTCCACCGTTGGTTCTCATAGATGTAAACACATTTCACATCTGACTGTGTATAAATGTTATCAGCACTACTGGCCAGTCCTGTGAGGAATAAATAACGTGGATTAGAGTACAGCTAAAGCTTAAAGACATTACATTTTAAATTCCAACAGCCAGTGATGATTCTATTTCTCACTCTGAAGCTGTACCTTGGATGAAGCCACCTCCATATCCCCCAGTGTACACCCAGGCTGTGTGGTCGTGGCCGACGCCCCACACCACGCCCCGGCTGTTGCACTCTATCAGCCGAAGGTGGCCTCCCACCTGACGCCAGAACCTGCCAGGAAAAGGACATTTTATTCAACGCCACATCCTTCAGGAATGTGTGCTTTCCCCACCAACAACCCAACAATCTTCAGGACAGGCAACCTTCTCTGCTCACTCGTCCAACCACTGTGCAACCTGTAAGTGAAGGCAGTTGCCAGCTGAAAGCATTTCCCTCGGAACAGCTACCAAAAAGCAGATGGCATTGTTCTGCTTGAGGGGTTTGCAGTACCATATTGCCACAGTTGTCAAAGAAACTGTTGAGAAACTGCTTCTGGACTGCAGTGTCTATGGAGAACTGAGAATTTCAGATTTCTTGACTCAGATAAAACTGAAAGCTCAAATTATATTCCAGTTGCTGTGATTAGATTTACTTTTAGTCCAGGCTATCTCTTATGACATTAAAGATGCAATTACAAAAAATGGGATCTCAGTGAGAAAGGCTTGTGAAATCACAAGGATATCTCCAGAATCTAAGAATTAAAATATGATTTGGTGAATTTCTTCACGTGCAATCATGAATAGGAAGGCAGTCATTAACCCTGTCAGTGAGAGACACCTGCAGTGTACTACACACTCCAACAGCCCATCAAAACCACTGAAATGACAGGAAGGACATTCTTTGCTGGATGGCATCCCATGCAGAAAGAACAGCTTCAGAAGCCTCTTACATTTGATCACACGGCATCAGCTGGGGTCCGGCCTCCAGCTCAGGACTTGGCTCACTAACAAAGATGTCTCCTTTACAAGTAACTGACCAAATGGCATGGTGAGAAGGAGGGCCTTGAATCCGTCTGCTTTCACAGCAAGACATGTTCAGCAAAGACAGCTACAAAACAAGAAGCAAAAAAAGCTTCCATTTACAGCGAGAACAAAAATTCCCATAGAGATGCTCAATACTGTAAAACAAAATTTTACCTCTGCATGTTCTTGCAAATCAGCAAAGAGCATTTGCAGCTTTCTCTCAAAAAAAATTCTCATGAGAATTCAGGGGTTCAGAAATTATTACAGAACCACTGGAACCACTGTGGTTTGCAGGAGCTGATCAGGATGAAGCATCTCTCAGGTTTGCCCCTGCTCCAGTGTGTCTATGCCTGCCTGCCTGTACAAAAGACTCTCTGCAACAGTGACAACAGAGAATGGTTCTTCTACCAGTGCAGAAGAATACAATAACTTAATTCAACTCCTAACTCATTCCTACCCTAATCTATACCCTGATATAGGAAAAGAATGAAAAGCAATATTGGTGTTGCTGTGGATAACTGCAGCACCAGAAAGCATGCAGACTTCAGAGGAGATAAGAAGCCTCAGGTGTCTCTAAATAAGTTTGATCAGATGGTTTAAATACTTAAACTTAAAAAACAGAAGAGTGGCCGCAAGAGTTTAAATGTAATGCTGACATTTCAGAGACTGGCTTCTCTGTTTTATTGCAGATATTGCCAGCTTGAAATGAGAGATGCCCAGAATTACCCAGTCATGCATTTCTTGCTCTGTTGTGGCTGCCAGGCGGATTGGCCATCGCTGCTTCGTCCTCTCAGGTGTGTACAGTGCAAAGGAGTGCTTGGCTTCATTCAGCACTTCAACTATAATGGTCACTTCATTCAGGAACACGTGGATGTACTAAGACAAGAGAAAAAGACAAACTTTACTAAGACAGACCTTCCACAGAGCCAGCATTTTCACACTTCAGGTCTACAAACAAGGCATTCCTGCCAAGGACAGCAAAGAAGCAATGCCTGGTGCAGAGGGAATGGGACTCAATTTCCAGCCTTGTACCACCTCTGATTCCTACTGCCTGCAGGCATTAACCCTACTTGTGAAGACCCTGTCCAGCCAAGTTGGGCTCTTCACAATCAAGAACATTTTGAACTTCCAGAAGAATTCCTAATTGGTGCAGAACTGATGGTTTAAGCAATGTGAGTGGTTTCTGACTGGGTATTCCTGACACAGCATTAACACAGCTCAGAAAAGCCTGTGGTTTGCTGGTACCTGGGGTTACCTTGCAATCAGTTCCCAAACCTCAGAACAGTAGCGTGCCATGATTTGCCTCCTTTAAGGAAACTGTTTCCCCTTCAGAGGTTTGCCAAAAGCAGCTCTCCCAGGGGTCTGCAGCTGAACACACCTTTTTCTCCTCATGATACATGTAATAGATGAACAGGATGCTGTCGCGCATCCCATCGCTCCCAGTGAACTGCTCCAGTGCCACTCGAACGTCCATCCACTTATGAGGCTTCCAGTTCCTCCACCACTGCAAGGCTCCAGTTTTAACCCAAACCGACTACAAGGCAAAGACAAAATTACAGCAATAAAGAAACTGCACGACTCTTTTTCTTTCTCCCAAATGCCGTTTTTGTGACCACGAGTTGTCTGTGCTGCAGGTTAGTCTGTGTCACACCTCACCATACACTCATAAACCTGTATCACACATTCCCATACAGAGTGTACCAGAGTATTGGGGAAGCTGAAGACAAAATGAAAACTCATAAAAGTGGATAGAAAGATACTTAAGTAGCACGTGTACAACAGTAGTAACATCTTATCCCTGCAAGAATGCAGCAGCACAAGGTACTGATTGACTCAAGTTTGCTCCTGTTATAACACAACCTCTGTTTGGAGTTTAAAGGCTTTTGACATAATTTTTTTAAACTTGATTAAACCCCCGGACTCCAAGTGTTTTTAATCAAATAATTCCAGATGTCATTTGGCAATTAGCAATGAAGGGACCAAAAATATGAATGAATCTGAAAAGAGCCAAGGAGTCATAACAAAGGGAACATCAAACAAAACTGCTGCTATTTATGTGCTGCCATTGACGTTTGCATCCTTTATTTACGCAACTTAAATTAGTCCTAATGGCCACAGAGAGGGAAGATCACCTACTTGAGCCACTGTTTCAATTAGGATGCCTCAACTTGTGGTGGAATAATTCATACAATGTTCCACTGTTGCAAGCATTTCTCTGAGGATTTGAGGTCTCACAGTGCCCAAATGCTGAGCAATGCTTTGTTTCTTCCTAAATAAAACTCTCTGATAATGCTTTTAGATGATTACTGCTGCTCCGTGTTTGACAAGCTGTTAATTTCCCACAGGGAGCTCAGACATTAATAATCCAGGAAAGTTGTCATAGACTGAAATAAGGGCAAGAATATAAAGCTGACAGTAAGCTCAAATCAGTATGTCAGAAATGTATTATTGATTCCCAGATGTGTTTAGAAGATAAGAGATAAATGTCCTTACTGCTTACCTGCTCAATAGCCTGCTCATAGTGCCTGAAATTCTCCAGTTCCCGCTTTGTCCTTTCACTGAGCTGCTGAAAAATCTGCTTCCTCCACGCTGCTGTCTGTGCAGGAGTGATAGACAGGGACAGAGACTGCACAGACGATGACAAACCTGGGACAGAACCAAACCAAATAAATTCCAGTGACCTTTGAGAACAGTTCTGTGAAAGGTAAAACGGTGCTCCTTTGAACACCAGACTGGATCAATCCAGTCTAACACCATTTTTATAGTGATTATAATTTGGAATCCATGTATTACAGCCAAACTCTGTAAATGATGCATAGAAATAGGATCACTAGATGATTATATAGAAGCTTTTAAAGCCATAACCTTGTAAAAATGGGAGTTTTGTCACTCAATTGCAAAATAATTAGATAATATACTGCATCACAAGTTAGACTGTTAAATACTGGGATGCCACAGTTCATGGTTTATTTTACCCATCTCAGTAGGAATGGCAGAGTGAGGCAGTTACTGCCTGCATCTCCCAAGAGAGACCTTTCACTCCTTCCTGTTACTGTTCAGTGATATATGTGTGATATTCAGTGTTTTGCCCAAGGTTGCAGTCTCATTACAATTAAAAATGAGATGTAGATCCAGCACAGATTACTTTACAAAATTGTTACAGGAACTCAGTAGAAAATATCACTTTTACATTTATCTGTCTCAAAGTGCTCTACAGCTAAATACTGCAGCACTATGCTCAGACATGAACCTATTAACAAACTGCAGTAAGAGAAAGTGGGTTAGCACAAGTTTTGCACCATGGCTTTGCTCAGAAAAAACAAACCAACATTTTTCTTGAAGAGCATATTGAACTGTGACTGGAACTGGGGTGTGCTGTGGTGACTGGCCAGTACCTGATGGAGCAGTGAACCACTTCAGTGGGCTGTGCAGGTCTACAAGACAGCCTCCCCCAGACACCCAGGCCCACAGTGGGTGCTCATCGGCTCCGTACTGGTCGTCAGCTCCCACCGAGAACGCGCCCAGGGAGGAGAGGCTGGATGTGTCTGCAAAGCTGCTGACAGAGAGGACTGGATGCTTCTGAGCCTCCTTCAAGTCAATGTTTATCCACTGCAGTTCTGCAGAGGGATTTGGGTTTGCAGGAGATTTATTCATTTCAAGGTTATCTTTCTCATTAGTAGCTGGAGCAGCAGTGGCTTCTCCTTGCTCAGAGTGCAGAGGATCCACAGGCAGCTGTGCAGATGTTGCAGCCTGGCTGGCTGGGCCGTTCCCAGCAGCTGCAGCTCCCAGCAGGGCAGTGCTGGCAGGGCTCGTGGGCACGCCGGGGAGCTCTGTATCAGAGGAAGGATCTGCATCACCCTGAATGACCGCGCTTGTTTGGTTCTGAATATCATCAGTAAAGAAACAGCCAGCACTGAAGGACAAATAGATAATTAATTATCATCCAAAGCATTGTAAATTAGCACAGGCCTTAGATCACAGACACACAGAAATTGACTCAGTGTTTCACTGTAGGAGAGAAACAGCAGATTTCCCTTTTAAAGGTCAAATTCTATCATCAGGGGAAAGAGTCCAACACAAATCTGGCAAACTGTCTAGTAAATCTGAAACTAGGAAGGAACTTCATTGATCTTTTCAAACAGTTGGTGGTGTTGCCTGCCTACAACTCTCAGGAAAACACTGAAGCAACATTGCCTTTTCTGAATATGAAATAATGAATAGAATTTTTTTAAGCCCATTATTAACTTTATGATTTGTCTTTGCTAAAGGGAACTTCTCAGCACACACTCTGGCTCAAACAAGTAGCTTCTGCAGCACTCCCAGATCCATTGGCATGTGTGGCACAGCCCAGAGGCCAGCAGGCATGGGGGAGTAACTGATTTAATCTCCCTAGGAAAAGAAACGTACAGTGACACTTGGGAAGAATAATTCCTAAGTGGAATTGACACTTCATGGTGTTTCATAGAAAACATTTTCTCTTATTAGAGACTAGTTCCAGATAGTGATAGTAAGCCCAGAGGAACATGCTTTACTGCAAACATGCAGTGAATTCCAATGTGGGAGCTTCAGATTCTTCTCTGAGTGCAACAACTGCTGCTTATTGTTAATTTTAATGGCAAAAATGCAAATGCCTTTTGGCATACATAATGATTAGAGAAGTCTTCCCTCCTCCTCGCTGTCTGTACCATTGAATGTAAAGAAATATCTCCTAGCATTGAAACTCTTGCTGTACAAAGTCTTGAGCAGGTATTTCATGAAGTACCTGAGCAGACTTGTTGAGCTCCCAGTCTGAGATCTGTCACTCTCTCTGCCAGACACAATTGCCTTCCATGTCTTCCCACTGAGCTCACTTGGTGTGACACCTTGACGAAAATAAATCGCTCTGTCATCGCAGCCGATTCCCCAGACCTAGGGAGGGAAAGGGCTTGGTGAAGGAAGTGGCTTGGAATGCAGTAGGTACCAGATACAAAAAAGTTGCAGTGGTGCAGAATTGAGCACAGAAAACTGCTGGACGCAGCGTTTTCCTTTTGTGTTCTTCCTTAATGCTGACACTGTAGATGCAGAACAAAATTCTGTACCAAAACCTGTCTGCACCTCCCTGTGCCATACAAGACACGTGCTGACTGTCACCTTCAGGTGCAGAATTGCAGAATTCAGCCACTTTCCCTCCCAGCAGTTTAAGCCCAGGGCCTTTTGTCCAGCCAGCCCTGCTGGCACTGCTGACAGCCCTCACCACGTGCGAGCAGTGCCTGTAGAGAGGGGAATGTAAATACCCTCCCAGCTGCTCCCCAGCTCTCTTACCTGGTTGTTTAAGCCTACAGTTACCATCATCATTTCCCCAACCATTTCAATCCAGCTTGTCCCACAAGGATTATGTGAGTTCACTCCTCTTCTAAACCACACCTACAGTAACAACAGAAAGTCCAAATTTTTCTCCTTCTGCATTATCAGGAATTTAGTTTCTTTAGTGGATTAGTCTTAATCTCTAATACTGACTTGCCACATTGTCTTAAGAA
This sequence comes from Eulacestoma nigropectus, assembly GCA_013397775.1. NCBI lineage: Eukaryota > Metazoa > Chordata > Aves > Passeriformes > Eulacestoma > Eulacestoma nigropectus. The sequence goes on from VZTE01000631.1 coordinate 742,680, forward strand.
GTCAATTACTTCCTTGATTATTTTTCTTTGTCAGATAAAGATAGAACAATTCTCCCTATAGTACCCACATTGTGTGTCCACCTGCAGCCAGAAGAGCCCACAAGGAGACCTTTTTGTAGGGCTTTCTGTGACAGAGTTAGTTTCTCTGCTGTTGGAAAAATACTTTCTATTACATGTCTACATGTAGGCTATTTTTGATCACTCTGAATGGGCTTCTAAAGAGTGTTCCTACATTCAAACCCTAGAAGCAGGGCCGCCAGAGGGAATTGTCAGGGGGATGTCTTTAGCAGTACAGCTTTTTACATTGTCTCCCCTTAGATCTGACTTTACCAATCTGAAAGTGTCTGTGGGCTGGGTACCTGAAAAAAGTTTCCTCTGTACGTAGCATGTAGCCTTATAGTAATGTAGTAGCAAGCAGCTCCCTTAGCAGCTGTTGGTTGAATCCCACAGCATCAGGATACTTGAGTGCCCTGTGGCAGATCTGAAGGAAAACACAGCAGCTCATCTCCATTTATTACAGTGGGTTTATCTGGCAGATGGAGCAGGCTGGGCACAGCCCGTTACCATGGCTCAGCTGACAAGCAGTGACTCACTACACCAGAGAAACTCAACAGAACTGCTGCACATGCACAGAGTTCAGGCCTGGCTTTGGATTCAGTGTGAAGGAGCAGGGAGTTGGACTTCGTGATCCTTATGGGTCCCTTCCAACTTAAGACATTCTATCATTCTAAGTTAAAACTCCAGTAAGAAAGTAATCTCACATCCACGTAAGAGATATCTCACCTAATTAAATACCAAAACCCCCACATTAAAAGGCTGATGAAGAGGGAACAGTTGCAGTAAGAAGATAAAAAAATAGCATCATAAGTGTAGATGAGAATATTCCCCATGCTGCTTTTGATGTAAAATTCAGTCCTTGTGGAAACAGGAGTTACTTCAGTTTTGATGCTTAATATCCCTTAGAAGGGGCCCCTTATCCAATCCCCTCCAACATCCCCACCCACCTGCCAAATCTGTCTGACTTGGGTTTAGAAAATTCCTTCCAAAAGAAAAGCAGAAAGTCTTCCTTAAATTAAACTCAACTATGTCTATCACAAACCACAGAGCATTCCCATAACAGCAAGGGGAACTAGAATTCCCCAAACCATGGGGATAGAGAGTCCAAATCACCAGTGCTTCCTGGGCAAGTTACACTCCTGTTTGAGAGCAGCAGACAGGGAAAGGCAAGGAAAAAAGCAGAAGCAGAGCATGACCCTCTTACTTTTCTATCCTTTGTAACACACCACACCACATCAACCCCCACGGAGACGTGCATAATCCCATTTTCAGAGCTTGGAGACTCCACAGTACTCCAGGAAATTCCTGCAAAAGACAGAACCCAGAAGGCATTGTAGGTTAGTTTCTTATTCAACACTATACAAATCAAAGGGGTTTCCAGCCAAATTTAACAAACTTTACCTTGAGGATTATTCCTATCAATTCCTTCTCTCACAATAGCTTGCCCTTCCCAAAGAGTTGCCCACAGGAGGTCATAGGGTCCACAGCTGATCTGTACAACTTCACCAGGAGTGGTGACTAAGGACCATGTGGAACCTTCTGGATTGTGATGGCAGACATTTTCTCTGTACCATACCTAGACAAGTTTAAAAAAACAAAAACAAATGAAATAAGAAAAAAATATCACTACAACAATGAAACCATTGAGACAAGAGTAGAGACAAACTGGAAAGAACAGTTCTCCTTTAACAACAGGACTTTTTTTATGTAGTGTATGGCACTCTGACCTTTAAAGGTACTTTTTTTTAATGTTGATTATGCAGTTGAAGCTATTTCCTTATGTACTAAGGGAGGAGGCTGTTCTACAGAGCAGCTTTTATCATGAAACTGAATCTGGATCGGTTCAGTAACCTATTGCTACAAGTTTTGTGTATATTTCAACATTTAAACCACTTCAGTGTATTCCAGGGCATGTTATATAAACCAAGAGTGAAAAAATACATAAAACAAAAATGTTAATGTTAGCTGACAGCCTGACCTCACTTTCACTGAGCAGAGCTTGCCACAATATGGGGGAAAAATTCCATTCTCTGTGCAGCCTTTGGTGACATCCAGCCATTTGCTAGTGTTGGACTGTGCAATTTTCTGTAGATCACAGTCAAAATAGGAAGGTCAAACATAGAAAGCATCCTTTGGCAGTCACATGAGTGCTCCACAGCATGACTGCTGAGTGCTAAATCTTCATTTTTAGAAATAACTTTATTTCCCTGGGGACTTTCACTTGGGAAATGAAAGCATTTTACAACGGCAGTCAAGTAAGCCTGTAGACTGGGGTGTTTGTCACATACTACTAGAAAGTATGAGGAATAGGGAATTTTATTTTTAACAATTTAACCAAGATTACTTTCCTTTCCAGGCAGTGCCAAATGTGACTGAGAGCTCAGGCTATCTGTTAAAAGTATTACATTCTGCCCTGTGAGACCCTAAGTTAGAAACTGTCTAGAGACAAAGGAATATCAGATACAGGCTGTAAGGATGAAGGAAGAAAAGCAAGAATCAAATCTTGACAGCACTGAGCAAAAGAGGAGACCTCATGGGAGGCCTAAAACCACCACCAACAGAGAAAGATGTATAGTTTTCAATAGAAAATAAAATGAAAACATTTCAGAGCTGGATGCCACATTGCCAGCTCAGGAGGTGACCACTTTCTGATCAGTAAGTCTTAGAAAACCTTTTTGTAAACTCTTGAATCATCCCTGTCTCTCCACCCCAAAGGCACAGCACAACGCTTCACCAGAACCTTTGTCGGGTTTTAAGGCTCCTTCTCCTGGTTACCAGCACCACAGTCAGCATTCTGGGCATTTTTCAAGATACAAGATACTACTCAGCCCAGGTTTTTAAGATTCACCTGTTCATAGAGGTTAAAGGCTTCCATAAAACAACAACCCTAGAGGTACTAAGCCTTTCCATTTACAACACAAGTTGTTACATAATGTAGTCCCAAAGCAGCTTTTCATCCTCTGCCAGATGCACAAGCAGTGTATTTCCTTACCAACATAAGACAATAACAATCCTGCCTTGCTTTACAAGTATTTAACTCCTTTTCACTTGTAATTTTTATTAGAAAACATAGGGAATACACACATACCCTTCCTTGCAAAGAAACTGCCCACACTGACAGGCGGCCGAGAGGCTCGTCCGTGATCTCCCATCCTCCGATGGAGATGTCATTGAAAGGGTCTGGCAGCTGGTCTGGTTCATCATGGGACACAATCTGGAGCAAAGGGAAGGAAGGTTGAGGAGAGGAGACACTGCAAACAGGTGACTTGGCTGGTGGCCTAACCTGTTTCTCACAGATTGTTTATGCAGCACTTCCTAGAGTGTCTGAGCATGGAGATTCTCCCTCTCATCCAAGGCCTCCATATGCAGAGGGGGAAACGCTGCCAAGGCAGCATGGAGAAGTCTGTGTTTTGCACCCTCACTAAAGGGAATTTTTACTCAAAGAACAGTGCATACAGAATTGGAAAGCAGAAAGATCACAAATTACAAATCTTGAATGTTCTTAGATTGGAACAACAATTACTAAAGAACAGTTATTCACACAGCTAAAGGAACAGCTGGTGAACGATACAAGGCAGGTGCCACCTCGAACGAGAGTGCTTTTTCACACAACCAAAGGAAGTTAAAAAGTTGATCTGAAATTTGCAAGGGAGCTGAGCATCCATCTCTAATTGCTTCACCATGAGATTTGGCACCTTATTACCACAGGTTTCTATGAAAAATCCCAGCCTTCCATTTATGCTTACAAGAATAGCAAGTTGGAAGTGAAGGAATCCAAGTCCAGCCTACAGAGAAGTCATAAAAATTAACTTCCCTGCTCTTATAACTGATTCTTTCAGACAATCAGTTTATTTAATATTTAAAAGAGATCCAGAACCTTCGCCCAAACGTCCCGTGATTTGTATCTCCTGTATCTGATCCATCTCCTGCGTCTGACACAAGAATTCCATCTCTTATCCTTTGTGTAGGTGCTGGGGAAGTCTATGGCATAAGTCCAGCCCTGCAAACAGAGATTTTCTTGTATGAAAAACAGGATCAAGGGAAAGCTTGAAGTCATAACTCAGAGCAATTCTGCACAAGACTCACAGCACAAGTCACTCTGTGTGTCTCTAGAGCGCTGATTAACAGATCAGCTAATTCCATGAATGATTTATGAATCATGCCCAAATTCCTTGGGATGATATACACAGAACAAACAAGACACAGTAAAACATTTTACTTTCTCCACAGTAAAGACCTTAAATAACAATGGCATTCAGTTGCCAGGATTTCGTGGCCTGATCAAAAGAAAAAAGCTTCTACAGAAGCTCCTATAGACTTCAAAAGCCTTCAGACAAGATCCTTCCTTCTGTTACATTAGAGTTGAGCTATTTCCCAGAAAGAAGTATCTATGACAAGTTTTATTTTTACAGACTTTTTTACACTTCTGTAAAAGTTCCTTTCATTTTACAGAGTAAGGATTCCCAGAATAGATCTCTTTTTGGTATTGTTCACCTACCCCTTTCTCTGTTGGTTCCCCTCCAATATTTTCATCCACATACCAGTCCGACTCCCACTCCCAGTGTGGTGAAGGCAGTGTGAAACTATCAAGCTGCTGGTGTTTCAGCCCGCTCACATCGCTCCACTGCCAGCGGTCACTGGGCAGTAATTTCTCACAAAAGCCACCAACTGGATTCCAGCGCTGCCAGAAATAATAAATAAAGTATTTTGTTTGAGATCACATTATCTCATTGGACATCTACAGGGAATCATGACATGTTTCTTATTTTCTGCAGTAGAAGAGGAATTAATTCCTCAGGTGAATGAGAAAGTGTTCACTCCATGAGGCCCTCCCTGACACAGCCTTTGGAGGAAGCTTTTTTGTATCAAAGAAGGGCTGACTGCAGAGCTCGTCCCAACTAAGTCAGCTTCAGCTACATAAATAGGAACATCTGATGCTATATTTTACTAGGCACAGGGCTTTTTTCTTTGGTGATGTATGGCACCATGACACTGCAGCATTGGGGTAATGCTGGATAGATGGCCTTGGTATCTCTAATCTACTCCCAGAGAAAGATGATTCATATCTTGTCTGCACTAGAAAAACAGCACTGCCTCTGCCAGGAACTGTGTCGAGAGAACTGTATCAGCAAATCTCCCCTGGATATTATGTTATATTTTTTCCCTAATCTGCCTTGAATCAGTTACAGAACAAATAACACAAGGATTTTCACCAACACAGCTGTCATTTTATCCCCCCCCCACTCCTACATACTATAGAAATACTGGCAAAATCTGTCCTGTAATACTCTCTTACGTTTTAGGGCACGTGGAAAATGAGTGGTTCAAAATCCATCTATAATTTTTACACAAAATATTATTTGCTGTTACTAGAAATCTGGCTAAACTGCCTTGCACGTCATCTGCAAACTACTTCAGTTTAATTTTGTCGTTGTTAGCTCTTGTAGAATATTTCTTTTTGTGCTTTCTAGTATTTTGTTTTCTGTTTTTCATTACCTAGAACAAACAAAACAAAAGTTTTAAAGTAACAATTAAAATTTTAAATTTTGCATTTTTAAAGAACATGTCTACACAATAAAAGGAACATTCTTAAATGGCTGAAAAGCTGTATCAATACTAAATAATACATAAAATTACTTTGTTGTATTTTTGCCCATGCAGGTAAGTTAATGTCTTTTCCCAATTTATATTCATTCCATTGCCCATTAGAAATCAGAGAAATGGGCTCAAGAAAATCCATCAATTTTCTCTCCCAAATAACTTTTGGTTAACTTAAAAACAAATTTGATAAATTTTCTTTAAAATACTGTTTTAAAGACATTCTTTTGAAGTATGCCAGATAGAAAGGATCATCTTAACACTTCAATGCAAAGAAGTTGGAAACATTGTACTTGAATGGAAAGTCATGCCTTTATTAGAGAAGTCTTTGTAACACTAAGAAATAGCATTTTCTTAAGAATAATGTATTTCTGATAATGTATCTTTGTTGCCTGGAAGTTACACTGGACATTTTCTTAAGGAGATTGCGTATTTATCACTAAGGAAAGGAGGAATGTAAACCAGCCAGTGAAAAGGGCGAATGCTTCAGTCTGGAATGGCTCACACAGAACGGGCTGGAGTTCACACTGGCATTGCTTTTGCTAGGAGCAGGGAAGTATAACTCATTTGGGAATTTAAATATTAAAAGAATAACCTGGTATTTGGCACATATATGTACTCTTCAGAAACTTCTGGTAAAAAATGGAAACAAATAAAAGTGCTCAACCCTGTGAGAAAAACACACCGAGACAGCTGATGTAGGATGTGCGGTCAGTGCAGGCAGTGGCTGTGTGACAGAGGTACTGCACCTGTCATACCTGGTTCTCATAGGTTTCCTCCTGGTATCTGATAGGAACATCTCCTGAGAACACGTAGGTGTACACTTGATGGTCACAGGCTATTCCCCAGCAGCACTGTTTGACAGCAGAGACCCGTTTGAATTCCAGCTGTGTGTCCTTACAGAGCTCCCAGTACTGGCCAACAGTAGAGAGAGTGTAAACCCTCCCAAAAATGTCAACAGCCCACAAAAGGGAACTGGGCATGGCCATATCTGAAAGGCAAAACCAAGGTTATTAATGGGAATGATGGGTACAAAAATGGATCTTGAACCTACTGCAGATCAGTTGTGCTCCGAGCCATCATCAGTCAAATTAAATAAAGATGTAAGGGATGGTTTTTTAAAAAGAGCCTGTGCAAAACAGGCAGCAGATCTCTTTGTCAGAGCTGTGCAGGCAACACCTCTCAGATGGCCCTGAAAAGCCATCTGAAAGCCCTTTCTACCAGTCCGCTACTGTCCATCCTACAAGAGCTCAGAAGTAACTGGGACAGCTCTGGCAGGCTGGGGACAGACAGTTCTGAACTGGGATGACAGCACAGACCATTCCATAGCAGGCAGCTCCACTCTCAAGATCTGGTAATGCTGGTGGTGCTACACACCCTGCTCATCTCAGCTCCACAAAGCCCTGATATCCCCTGATCCCTCCTTCTCAGCCTCCCCTCCGTGTAACAACACACCTACACAGGTACAAAGGCAAGGATGTGAAAGGGAGCTTATCCAAAAGCACACGCCTGGTTTTAAGCCATGGACATATTGCCTGCTCCTGCCAGGAAACCTCTTTCAAAGCATTTGGATTGGATCCAGCTTTAGGATCTGATCTTTAATATATGTAGGTGTGATGAATTTAAGTATACACAGAGCATGGTTTGGCAGCAGAGACCTGGTTGAGCTCCATTCCAGTTCTATCACATAATAACCTGTCCTTTTCTGGGCACTGCAGCCCTGCCCTTCTCAGAGGGTGATGTAGGTGCACCTCAGTCCTTTCAGAAGTCAGGAAAGGCCAGTGTATTTCTGCCACTTGACCTTCTGGGTGCCATCAAAACAGACAAATTTTGGTTGTTCTGTGTGTTTGACAGCCAGACCTGCTGATGAGTGTTTTGAACTTTGCCTTCAGTTCCTTTATGCAGTGGGGAACTGGGAGAGGAAAGGTAGAAAAGTGGACTCAGATCCAACACAATGAAAGAGGAATTCTTGCTTGGAGTCAGCGTGGAACACTGCTTCTTTGTTGTCAAATGGCAACTGTGCTTTTAATGCAAGAGCCTAAGGAGAGCTGCCTGCTTTCTGATTAAAGTGGTGGTACAGAGGGACGGACTTGCCCTGTGTATGTGAATGGCAGCGGTGAAACTGTGGAGAATCTCACACAGCTGGGTCAGTGTCAAAGAACAGCACAGAAATTCCCATGGGATCCTGGGGAGAATATATCAGGAGTCTTTGTTTCCTAGGAGTGCTGCTGCTAAGTACCTAAAAACCTGGATCCAACAGGTGAAGAACAGGTAACAGTGATAAGAAAACACATAGCAGCAGAGAATGAGTGATACCAGGGGAAGGTCACGAGCAAAATTCTCCTATCAGCTGTAGCATAACTAAGATGAATCCTCTGGTTTTGACCTTTTTTCCCTCATTGTTGCTGGGACTTTGAAGGCATGCACGTCTGCTCTTGGATCAGCCATTTACCTTCTTTATATGCTCCTGTAGTGGAGTACAGAAGGACGTAACACGGAATAATGGAATGGAACAAAGTGAAGATGAGGTGGAAATTACCGTGTGTGTATCACTGGGAAAGTAAAGTAATAACCCTTTCAGTATTAGCACTTAAAATTCTCCAAAGCAGTGTTTAAAACAGAAGAAAATATTATGCACTTAATCTTAAGTAAGCAGAATGCCAGAGAGTCTGGAGTAAAGGAAGCATTATGGATAATGCAACGATGACAGCTACCTAGCCAGGTAACAAAGAAAAGTGATGCTTGGGTCTCTGAAAGATGGGCAAAGATATAAATGAAGACCTGTACCTGGAATGACAGTCCAGGCAGGCAGAAAAGTACCTGGAGCGGTTCAGGAAAAGGTGATGAAGGTTCCAAAGATTATGAAGTTAAGAAAAACACAGATGGGACAATTCAAATAACTCAAGCTAATGCAACTGGTTTGAAATACTCAAGGCAGCCAGGACAAGTGAGAGTTTCTACATATTCTTTCATCTGAACTTTTGAGAGAGTGTTTGGGGAATCATGGGAAAATCCCAAATGCATTTGGGATTATAAACTTTTAAGACTTGACTTTAGGCCCCTTTGCACTGGCTGTGATGCAGAAGATGAAGACAGATATTACCCAAGTTTGAAGGATGCTCAGTGCTGGTGGCTTATGTGCTTTTCAGTGAAGGCAGAAGTTGTCAAGTATTCTCAGGGGCCTGGAAAAAATCAGATCTGCTGAATTATTCCTCACCCTGCAGCTCAGCCAGGTAATTTCAGATAGAACTAAAATGCTTAAATGAAAGTAACATATTGTTAATTAAAATTTCCAGTGGCCTGGCAAAACGCTGATTGCTACAGAATTCAAGAAAAATATCCCAACCCCTTGCATATAATAAAAGCAATGATGTTCCTCGGGAGAGCAGGGCCCTGTCCCCGAGTTCAGGCCGTGGCGGTGGCAGGATGTGAACCACGCCAGGACCCGACGCGTTCCAAGGCACACCGCGCACACCTTTTCCTCCGTGTCACACGGGCCGAGCGGGGACTCTCCGGTACCCCCGCGCAGCCACGGACGCGCCGCTTGGAGCCCGCGGGGATCCCAGGGCGCTGCACGAACGCGCCAAGGCGCGAACCGCGCCCGGCAGCCCCGCACGGGGCCCTCCCGGCCGGGCATTAAGGCCGGATCGGCTTAGGAGCCGTGCGGGGGTCGGGACCGGCCTTGGGGCGGCCCCGGGCCGGGCTCAGAGCCCGCTCCCCGCGGGCTGCGGCAGGAGGCGGGCGCGGGGCTCCGGCGGCGGCGGCGCGACCCGAAACGCCCCGCGGCTCCCCTCACGCCCTCCCCGGGGGGGCTGAGCGGAGGTGCCGGCACCTCCCCACGGCTCCGCCACTGCTCCCGACAGCGCTGGAGCGGCCGGGAAGGGCGGCGGGCG
>VZTE01000631.1:756427-805145 GCA_013397775.1 Eulacestoma nigropectus
TGGGGGCGGCTGCGGAGAGCCCCCCCCTGCCCCCGGGACTGGGCGGGGGTGCCCCGGGGCCGCGGGCTCGGGAGCCGGGCCGGGCCGGGGCTGCCCGGCGGGAGCGGGGAACTCCCGGGCCGCTCCCGGGTGCGGCTCCTCGGGCACGGGAGGCGCCGGGGGTGTCGCGGCTCCCCCGCTCGGAGGCAGCGCAGGGAGGCGGGTGCACCGGGACCCCGGTGTTCCGGAGCGCCATCTCCCTTTCCCCCCTGCCCTCGGGGCCCCTGAGGTGTTTGCGTTGTGCTCTCCCCAAAATCGCGGCTGGGTTTGCGGGCGTTCCTCGCGCGCGCGGGTTTTGTGCCTCGGAACAATGGCAGAGCCGCAGCTGGGCTTGGCACTAAAACAGACCCCAAACTTGTTCTTTGCCTGCGCTTCGCTGTACTCTGGTTAATGTTTGTTTTTTCTGATACACTTCAGTAGTCTGGGAGAGACTTAGGTGAGTAGATGCAGCACTTTCGTTAGCTGAATTAATACTAACATCTGCCGAAGAAAGAAGTAGCCTCTCAGGAAAGAGGAATGCTTTAAAAGTTACAAAAGTTACACAGCAGACACAGCATTGTCTTTGAGTTAAACCTTGAGGCCAAAGATTGATTTTCCTGCTGATAACTTGTAGCTTGTTTTCCTGCGATACAGATATTAGTGGTTATTTTCGGTTTCAATAGTGAGGTTGCCAGACTTCACAGATAAATAACTTGACTGAAGAAAATCTGAGAACTTGGGGAATAAGGTCAAAGTGGATTATACCTGGGCAAACTGTGCCTTGATTACACTGCATACATCTAACCTTCCCTTTCAAAAGCTTTTTAAAATATAATTTAAAGTTTTTTATGTTAATAAAGCAATTAAAGGCTTCTGTGTTCTGTCTACAGCTGTTAAAATTACTCATTCTCTTGCTAACGACATGGACTTTCTGAAAGTTGGTGGTTTTTTCTGTGCTATGCTATTTCTTTCTACTTGCATCCTATCACTCCTACCTTGCTCTCCAGTTAGAAACTTAGTATACGGAATTTAAGCTTGAAACTAGAGGAAGATTTATTCTGTTTCAAGTCGTTTGTCTGCTGGCGTGGCACATTCTTGATACATAACATCCAGAAGTGAAAGCTGTGGTCATTGTTTAAACAGTTTTTCCCTGGTGCTCAACAGCATTGGAACAAAATCTCGAAGTTAATTATTAGCTCAGTGTCCTTTTGGGATGGTTAAATTGATACTTGGGTTTATGAAGTGCCTTTGCTGTTAGAAGTGCCAGGTGTTCCAGCTCTGATTTTGATAGATCTTAAAGTGCTTAATCAAGACTACCTTCCTGTTTATTGTTTTCCATGTTTTGTTGTCATACTTGCAAATTATCATCGTTCTTTGTGCCTTATGTGTGGTGATTGGAGTTTTTTTTCTTATTTTAGGGTATGCTGTTCCTCCACCGACTTCACAGCCAAACTATTCGAGCACGTACACCATTATTCAACAGCCTGCCACCACCACTTCTGTAGTAGTAGTTGGTGGCTGCCCTGCCTGCAGGTAAAATGGCTCTCGAGGAATTAAACTCAGTCTTGGGTTTTGTTTTTTAAGATAGAGGTCTTGAGAAGGTTTTTTTGTGTGTTTTTCTTTGTGTGTGTATTACAATTAACTGAAAAGGCACTAAGATCTAGGGGTGGAATGCTTTGGTTTGTGTAGTGTGAGCTTGTCCTGATGGGCTCGTGACACCTGCTATAAATAATACAAGACACTTCAAACATGAATCTGTTTTTTAAGATGGAGGAAGATCTGTAAGTGATACTTTTAATGAAAAGGGACTTCAGTAACAGATGTAACGGGTCAGTTCTTGGGGGGAGCATGACAGGAAGTCCTTTCTGATGTGTTTATGCCTGCTGATGGTGAGTAGCGTGATTTTATTGTGAAACTCTCTGTAATTTTTGACCATAATGACTTCTGGTTTTCTGGCAGTTGTGTGGAAGAACTTATGCTGTTGTGGTGTGTGTTCCCATTCCCAATCCAAACTGTGCAAAACCAGGCAGGGTGATTGTCAGTATTGGCTGAAAAAATAGGTGGCTTAAGGCTTTAAAAGATCTCTAGAAGTCCTTTAACTGCAAAAGAACAGAGAGATTGATAGACCAGACCAAAAATGTCAGTCTGCTGCAGAAAAAGTGGTCAGCTCTTATTTGGAGTTGCAGCAAGAGAACAACTTCCCCCTTGGAGATCACAACCATAAAAAAGGAGGAAGGCACTCAGTTTCCTCACTAGAGCTGTAAGTCAGCTGTTGTCCCTTTCGCTTCTCAGTTCTTCTCTTCCCAGGGTATTGGGCTGAGGGCATGGCTGAGGGCAGAGGGATTGCTGCTGGTGCAGTTCAGGCACCGCTGTGCCTGGGCCATGGCTGAGGGCAGAGGGATTGCTGCTGGTGCAGTTCAGGCACCGCTGTGCCTGGCCAGCCCTGACTCAAATGCAGGCTCATTCCCCTCTGTTAAAGTGTACAGGAGTTGCCCTTGGGGTATCTTGCAGGGAGGCACTTGATGCTCTGCAGGTCTGAGCCCTTCCTTCCCTTTCAGAACGTGTGGGAAGCAGACTTGCCTGAGTAGCTGGAGTGATACAGTTTGCAGTGTGATGAATGTGACAGAGGATGTCGTACGGCAGAGGCTGGACCCCAGGTGTCTTTTGGTTTTGTTAGAGTTGGTGTTTGTCTGAGAGTCAGTACCTGCCCTCAAAGGTGGATTCAAATAAGAAGTATCCTGTGGTGTTATGTAAAAACAGGTGCCTGTTGAAATGCCACTAGTTAAGGCTGAAAAACCTGTACCAGCTAGAGCTATTGATCTAGAAGGTGTGTGTTTTACTCTGGGGGAAAGCAAGTGCTGAGCTGTTCAGAGGATGTGGTAGATCCTGCCACCTGAGTGATTACATCAACATGCTGATGCTGTAGCTCAGCCAGAAGACAGGGCAGATGCTGTGCATGGCTTGGAGAGAGGCAGGCAGTGTGCTTATACAGACAGGCTCAAAGCGTTTCACTGGGGAAGTGCTCTTGGCAATAGCTTAAAATTGGTAGGCTCTTGTTGCTGTCATTTTTTCTTTTCTGGAAGTTCATAGAATATGCTGAGTTGGAAGGGACCCATCAGGATCATCTAGTCTAACTCCTGCCCCTGTACAGGACACTCCAAGGATCCCATCGTATGCCTGAGAACATTGTCCAAACACTTCTTGAATTCAAACAGGCTTGAGGCTTCTAGGATGGTCTAGGAAAGACTTTTGAAACAGTAATTTGCACATGCAATATTTAGCCAAATTTTTGAAAATGAGCTGTCTGTTGTTAGTTGTTTTTAAGTGACCTCACTTGAACAGTTTTCTTAAGTCATCAGATATGCCCAGCTGGAAGTACCCACTGTGGACTCTTTCCTAAAACAAAATACTCTCCACAAAACCCTAGTTTACTCTTGGATCCTCAGTTTCTGTTTTAAGCTTTGAAAAAAAAAATTGTGAGGAGAACTGTGACATCTTGATTACTGTGAGGCATAATACTGCACTGCTTAAAGTGTAGGATTCTTCTCAGCACCTGTGGAATATTCTGGATCAGGGAATCCCAAGGCTGCGTAACTGTATCTAGTAATGGTGTGTCACAGTCTCCTTTGCCCTATCACTATGTTTGTTCCTAATTGTCTTTAAAACAGGAGTCAAAGTGTCAAGGTAGGAGGGAAAAATCTGATTGCTGATTTTTTGAGTTGTCATGGAATTAAAAGTCTGTTACTTTAGGTGAAAGGACAGGGAGGCTGGGTGAAAAGCATAATATTGGAAATATTCATGGGAGCCTGAAAGATCAGGTTCATATTCTGGAAGGTTGCACTGGCTGCTGCTCTTAGAGAAAGAGCTCAATCCTCTGACTCCTCAAGACCTTAAACACAGTTCTAGTTTACTTCCGTGTCCTGGAAACCTATTTTATGGGGAATGCAATGTGCAGCTCCACTCTGAATGGAAAAGTTGTTGAAAGGGCATTGAAAAATATTAAAAGCTATTAATGGTACATAAAAAACTTTGTTTTTAAACTTCCAGGTCAGTTGTCTTGTTTCTTTCCTGATTTGATGGTGTGCGTGATTGTTAGAGAAGTCTATCTGCTTTAGAGCACCAGGAAAAGCCTTTGTGTGGCTGTGGAGTGATGTAACTGATGGAGTAACCTAAAGGCCATCCAGAGGATTTCTGCCATCAGAAATACAGAGTAGGCTTTTGCACTATGGCATGTATTCATGTTGCTGATTGAAATCAAAACCATTTCCAACTTAAAATATATGGTGTTGAGGAGAAATACACAGTATTGGTCTGTTACTTGAATTGGTGTCTTTTATTGCAGTCATGTGTGATCTTCAGGTTAATGAGCTGGCTCGAGTACAGTTGATCTTTAGGCTTTTTTTATGGTATTTAGTCATAAAAAGTACAAAGTATCTCCAGAAGCAGCCTCTGTGAAGTTGCTGATATGCCCGTGGTGACTGGCAGTTGCATTCCTGCCCTTCTCCCTCTGAAGCACTGCTGCCCTCTGAGGGATGACTCTCCTGTCCTGCAAGCTGTGCCTCTTGCTTAGAGCTATTCCTTCCATCGTGCTCATTCATCACTGGTTGCTTTCTAGTTACACACTTCAGTTTTAATGTGTGTTCCATCCTTCCTTGCACTCTTAGAATGTCCTGGGTGGTTGTAGTCCTGTTGTCTCGGTGTGTATTCTCCCAGCCCTGATGTACAGAGAATTAAACTGAATTGCACAATCTTGTCAGCTTTATGGCTTCTAGTTGACGTTTAAGGTTTGGCCAAGTCCTGCTTTTAAACTATTTTATGTTCCCAAGTACACAGTGAGTCATTACAGGCACTGACTTTAGATATCCTGCTGTGGAATTATCTTTTTAGCTTGGAGAATGCAGCCTGGCTGCTCTACTTGTGATCACTTTCATTTTCTTTTTCTCTGTCTTTTGTTGTTGGGGATAACTAACTGCTCAGGAATGCTTGCTTTCCTGTTATTTAACAGAAGAAAGTTCCTTTTTAAAACTGTAAAAACATTCTCTTGATCTGATGATTGCAAAAGCCAGTTCTTTCAAAATCTGGGAGAGAGCCTGTGATGGGCACTCTTGGGTTTTTATTTTTGTGTTCAGCTGCATTCAGTTGCTTGGGAGAAAGAGTGAGGGAAAGGACCTCACACTACTGCAGCTTTCACTTCTGATAACTGCAGTACAACTGCTGGACAGGCATTGCAGTGGGTCTCAAATTATGCCAACACTGAGGCTTCTTCCAGAACTGGAAGATGAGACAAGTTTGATTAAAACGGTATTTATTCTGAGATCTCTTACAGCATTCTCCTTGCCACAGCTGTGGTTTTGGTTTGTTGTTATGGTGGGGTTTTTTGTTTATTGGGGGTGTTTTTGACTTGAGTTTTAAGGTCTCAGGTTTTGGTTAAAATTTTGTTTTCTTCAATTATGTGCATGTCTGCTGAGGGAATAGACTCACTATAGAGTCAGTCTGTAGAAAAATTGCACTTAGGTGATCAGGTCCTTCCAAATTTCAGTCTTCTGCTCTAACTTCTGTTATTTCTGTCACAAATGCTGCGTGGGCTTTGATAAAAGGCTGCTCAGGATACAGGTTTTCTCTAGCTGTTCACAACTGTATTTAAACTTCATGTAAATATTCTTAATATAATTTAATTACATTCACTGGTTAAATATACAGGGAATTTAAAAAAAAAGGCAACAGGAAAACACCGGTTTAGAGAGCATGTCTGATAGTGTGAGCAAACCTGAGGATTTTTGGTTTCCAGCAGCAGGCTGGAGATCCTTTTGAACCTTGTGAGTGAAGCAAGTTTTGCAATACCTTTTAGAGAGTGCTGTGAAGAGGACAGGGGAGAAGAAAGCCTCGATGCAGCAGACTCGGGCAGATGCCTCGAGTGCCGTTTGGAATTCCTGACTGGGAGAGCTGGGACTTTTCCCAGCCTAACAGCAGCTGCTGAGCAGGAAGTTGCTCGCTGAGCCCCGCAGAGAGGAGGGATAAGCCTGTAGCAGGGTCTCAAAAGAGAACAGCACAGCTCTGGCTGCTTCTGAGGAGTTTTGTTCCACTGCTCTGACCTGATGTGTGGACAATAATCAAAACACATTCATGTCATAAAGTCTCATTTCTTAGAAAAAGAAGGCACAGCAGGGATGGATTCCCTGATGGGACTGTATAAAAATGATAATCTGGTCTCTAATGCCTCGTCTGTCACTGGCCCTGAATTACAGCAATTTTTTAATTAGAGTCACCATTTGTCTTGGAGAATACTTGTCTGTATTGTGATAATTAGGATTTCATTGTAGCAATGAGTTGTTCTGGGAGAGGGGAGGGAACTGCCCTTGTTTGTTGGTCACCACAGTGGTGCTGATTTGGCTGTGTGTGCAGACAAGGGAGGGAAAACCCCACCAGGGCTCGGTCTGGTTCACCCTGCTGGATGTCCACCCCACAGAGAGCTCGAGCTGGTGTGCTTAGCCTCGTTTGCCAAGGATGGGCTCTTGCTGTGAAGCCTTGAGGCTCCTCTCCTAATTAGAGCTGGAATTGAAGCAGTGGTGCTCCTGCAGCAGGGAAGGCTGGTGGTTTGGAGGCATTTCAAGAAAGACAACAGCTAGATACAGGCTGCTCCCATTGCCAGAATTCCTCTGCTTGTGCAGCCAGGCCTCTGTTTAGGAAATGAGGCCTAAAGCATAAGGAAATTCAGATAAATCTGTAAATACTGTCATGCCTCTTAGTTGAAAGTGACTTTTAAGGATAATTGCATTCACATATATGTACATCTTGTGCTGAGCAGGGCAAGGTGGTGGCTACATAGAGATTTGTGCTTCTTCTTGTGAATATGGATCAACAGCCATTCAAAATGCCATCAAGCTGAGGCTGGAGGAGCTGATACCCCCCTTCAGAGGGGTAAAACTGAGTTAAAACTGTAAACATCCAGTGCTTACTCAGTAGTTCCATATATAATTGTCAGTCCTTTTTCTTCTGCAGCTTGCAGGTGAGGTTTAAACATTCTTAGCATAGCTACTGCTGCTGCATTAGCCAGGAGATGATAAAGAATTGTTTCTATGTTCAAAATTAAGGATATAGCTTGTAGCTGCCAAAGTCCAGGTTTGTCCCTGGTCTGATGTTTCCATTCAAATCTAAACTTTGAAACTCAACCGACCTCCGTGGCAGAAGATGGGATATGATTTGAAAATTCCATGTGGTTGGTCAGTGTGATCTGTGTACTGGATAGAAGTTTTTTCAAGTGCATTTTCTTTTCATGTCTTGAAGAGCTTATGGTACAATCAGCCTGTCTCTGATTACCTGGGGTGACCCTTTGAGTGTATTTATAAGGTCTAAAAAATGCTGATAAGCCCACATTTAAATACTGTGATGTAGTGATAAGTCTAAAAATGCACGAGTTAAATGGTACCAGTGCTGTGTTCACAGATCTCATTATCAGCCCTCTGATCCTGAGCATTTGGCTTAAGATCTTAATGTTTTAAGAGTTACTTTGAAAAAGGGAGTTGTCTGAAAAATAATTTGGTTTTAAATACTTGTCAGTGGGAATAATTGACCTTACTGTATGGAGCTGGCAGCTGCAGTTATAGCTTAAATGCAAGATGCTGCTTGCAGTATAAATAAACCTTTCCACTTTATTTTTAGAGTGGGAGTGGTGCAGTTATAATCAGCTTTTATGTGGTTTATGCTGTAGAAGAAAATTTATGTTTGGTTACATTAGTGAATCTACAGTTTGAATATGGAGTCTCTAATTACTCCACATCTCAGTTAAGGTATACAAGCAAAAAATATTCGTAGTCTCCCTTATAAAAAGTATTTTTTTTTCTCTTTTTAAATTTAGTAACTGGCTAAGCAGTGGTTGGGTAAGTGTTCATCTAAAATTAGGTGGTGACATAAATCAACAGAAGCCAAGAAGTGTTTGTGTGGCTAATGCTGGAATCACACTGTTAGACATGATAGGAACTCTGAAACAACAGGTATGGTGTGGAGGTCATGCAGGCACAGCTCTGCTGAGTGTCCCTTGGAGCTGCCTTGCTCTGCTGCTGGCCTGGGCTGTCCCTGTCCTTCTCCAGTGCTGACCCAGCAGTGCTCCCTGTGCCTTGCTTTGTCCCTCCCTGGGCCTTTTCCCTGGACCCGGTGTTGAACGTGGATGGCAATTTTTAAATTTTTATTTTTAGTTTAACTTGGCATTTTGCATTACCACAAAACACTTCTGAATAAGTCTGTTTAGGGGGAAGGGAGTTTAAAAGAAATTCTATTTAAAGTGTCAAGGACGTGCTGACCAAGAGACTTGGGCCCTGCAAGCTGATTAAGAGGGTTGATTGGAATGGGTTGGGCTGTCGGGTCTGCAGCTCCTCAGGGCTGACCAGAAGTACCCTGATTGATCCTTCTAATGTTTGATTAGTGTGTTTATTCTTTAAGGTCACATCAATAGTGCTTATACTCTTAACTAAGCACACTGGCTTACACGTCACAAATGTGGGTTTCAGGGCAGGAGCGGAATGCGGAATTATTAAAGAGACAAGGAGAAGTTTTCAAAACAGTAACGAAGCAGGAGTTGGATGCCTGCAGGAGGGAAATGCTCAGTGTATGTGAGAGGAAAAGAAGGCATTAGTGTAACAGCAGGGCAGGAAATACAACAGCTGTAATGTGCTGTGTACTGTACTTGGTGTGCATTTTACAAACGAATGTTATTTGTGATGTCATGGAAATGCCTGGAAAAGGGGCTTTGCCTCTCTTGGGTGGATCTGTAGTGTGAAAACTGAATCTTGAATTACTCAGAAAGCTCTAGAGTGTCTGAGCCTCTCCATACATACAGTGTATTGCTGGCTTAACCTGTGGGCAGGGGAGGAGGAGAGGCCTCATCTCCTGAGCTTGTGCTGCTGGTTTCTGTTTGGTCTGATGGTGCTCAGCATTTCTTGCATTTCCCAAGTGCAAATTGCCAAATTCAACTGCCTCATCCAGACCTGACAGTTCTGGCTGAACACTGCAGTGTCCTTTTTGCCCCTGTATCTGTAACTGGTCTGGTCCCAATGGTCCCGAATTTCTTTGCATTCTGGCCCTAGTAGCAGTGTTCCCAGGAGATGGCACATCTTTTCCCTGGTGAATGAAGGCAATGCTGTGAGAGCCTTGTCTGCTGCCTTCATTCTTTAATTGCAGTCTAATTTTTAGGGTCATTTCAATGTAAATTTTATGGTTTTACTGTTCAGATAGGCCCTTTCTAAAGAGGTTGCACAGCAAAGGAATTCTGGTGAAGCTTTCCTGTGAGCCTTAAGCCCTGCTCCATAACCCCCCATCATACACAGTGATGTGCTCAGGCGTGGCAGCCAGTGGGAAATCTCAGAAAGGGTTAATGTGAGGCTCTTCAGCTCTGCTTTACAGGTCAGCCTAATGAAGGCATCTCTGCTTGGGTTGGTGTGCTCTGAACTTGACCTAGCAAGCAGATCTTGATATTCCTGGCACAGGCTAATTGTATAACAACTGCTTTGGGATTAGGAGTTGAGAGTTGGGTAGCAAGGGTAAGTTTGGCTCTCCTGAAGTGCTTTGGAGCTGTGGGGAAGGAACAGTAGTACCTACACTGCTGAAACTCACCCTACAAAACACGGTCCAGCTCTGGGAAAAAGGATCAGATCCGAAGTCCTGAGGAGCGTGTCTTGAAGCAGAACACTTCTGCAGAGCTCATCTCTCACTGTTCCAATCTCTCTGGGCACACAGTTGTTCAAGAGTAGTCTTGCATTGTTGTGGCCAAAGTGCCTGCCCCGAGAGCTGGAGCTCACAGGGAACAGGGGTGATGTTACGCCGAGTTTGTGGGAGCGGCCACAGTGTCCAGCACAGGTCTGAGCCGTGGGACACTTGTGTGCTGAGCCTCGAATCTATGTGGTGATAAGAGCTTTGCCTACATTTTTTAGTTGCCTTTCAAGAGTGAGGACATGCAATGATAAAGCTACTGCTGGGACCAATGGTAACCTGGTGGTTCCTTTATTTTATACCAGATACAGAGTTAACTTCTATCTCTGCAAACAGAAATAAAGTGCATTAAAATGAGGGAAAGCTTAAGGGGAACATGAACTTGCATAAGCAGCAGAATATCAAGAACACTTGGAAAAGCCTTTGGCTTGTGATGATGGTTGAGGGGAATGGGAATGGTTCCCAAGTTTAATCAAGTTGCAATGTTGCTGTGAGGAAATGGTCTCTTGAGCCTGCACCTTCCTTCGCTCTATTTACACATCCAAGAGCTTGTCCCTGCCTGCTCGAAGGGAAGCAGCAGCTTGTTGGCCTTGGCACCCTGCTCACAGCCTGCACTTCGGGGTCACTCAGCTCTGTTTGTGTTGTCTTTCACTGTACCAGGAGGATACATCTTGTTCGAGTGTTTTGCTAAACTCCGAATCTTGATGATTTAATGTAACTGCACGAATTTCGAAAGTATGAATTCTCTGGTTGACTGTCTTCATTTTGGGGGATGCTCAGATACAGCACTTCAGAAAGGAGTCAGGGACTGAAATGGAGGTAAATTTCTGCTGTCATGGGACTGTGCTGAAACAAAATTTCCAGGTGATCATGGAGTTGAGAGTCAGCTGGAGCCAGGTGACATCAATAATTAGTTCTTCTACAGTTGTAAAGGGACATCAGTTTTGAGAAGTAGAAACCAGGAATAAACCCCAAACCCTGTACTTTATCTTGCTTTATAAAATGGTGTGGTTTCTCGTGGCTGCCAAGGCACTGAGTGGTGACTTGGGGGCAAACTTAGTGAGTGTCCTTGACCGAGTCTGTTCTCCCTTTTTGCAGGGTTGGCGTGTTGGAGGACACCTTCACCTGTCTTGGTGTTTTGTGTGCCATTGTATTCTTTCCAATTGGGATTCTGTTCTGCCTTGCACTGAGGCAGAGAAGATGCCCTAACTGTGGGGCAGCTTTTGGCTGAGGGGCTGAACGTGGACGTGCTTACGGAAGCTACAACTGTTAGCGTACTCTTTCTAATGTAAATGTCATGTACAATCATTTTATTTGCTTCAGACCTGTTTTGTAAAGTGTGAAGGAATTTAGTCTCTTGCATGTAATTTAAACTTAATCTTTTATGAGCATGTGCATTGCAAAACATGAAAACCTGACTTGTTTTCCATGTTTAGTGGCACCTGTTGAAAACTAAATAAAACTGCTTTTCCTTTTGCAATCCTCAACTTCTGGCTGGATTATTAAGTGTGTTACTGACATGTCTGATCCCATGGAGTCTAAAAGCAGAGTAGTAGTCCTAGCTACAACGAAGGATAAGTAGTTGCCAGAATTCTGATGATTATAAACCATGCTTTAAGACTGTATGTGTTCAGGGCATCAGGTGTTTGAGGGAAGTGTTGCAAGTGCTGTGTGTGCTACCCCTATGCCAACAGCTCCTCTCTCCCACTGAAGGCACAAGTTAAAACACACAATCAGAGCCCTGTTTTAATTAGTGAGGGTTTTGCTTCATGCAGGGGCTGGTGTTGGTTCACAGACAGCAGAACCTTCTGCCTGCAGCAGGAAGAGGTTGGGGCACTGCCAACCATGAGCTGCCCTGAGTAAAGGCTTTTACATCTTGGATTGTTTAATTCTGATACTGAATTGTTGAAAGCTCAGACAGGCTAGGTTGACTTGCCCCTACTGTGCTTAGAAGAGGGGTGTAAGTTACCCCTCTGAAAAGCTGGTGTTTCAGGTGGGGATGGTGGATGTCTGTGCACGGCTCTGGCAAACTCTCCTCGGCCTTGAACTTGAAAGGCAGGGTGAGAGGAGCCAGCACATGCTCATATACTATTTTTTGATATTAAGTAACTGAAAGGCATTTCACATGACTCGAATTCACTGTTTATAGTCGTAGAAGTAGGCACCACTAAACGAATGAGGCAGGGGATGCTGCAGGAAACATGTGCATGTGTAAGACAGAATGATTTAGAGTAAGGATTAATCACGGGCAGCAGTCACAGCACAGACTGCGTAGCAGGTGGGAAGTACCCCCTGAGCTGGGCAGTGATGAAGCACCCACTGCCGATTCAGAGTCAATTCCTAGCATGGTGGGCTCATTTCTGAGGTGATTATTACTGTAGGAAAAGGCTTTTGGACAGGCTGGCTCCACTGGAATTGCCACATCTGAGCTGGAGGTAACAAAGTGTTCAGCGCTGCTGTGGCTGAAGTTAAAAGCTCAGTTTCACTTAACTCAGCTGCTGCACTGTGCCAGCACTCAGGCCTTTGCTCAGCTCCTTAACCAAAAATTTTCAACTTTAAGCTGTTTTCCTTTTGGGAAAGCTACAGTAATGGAGGAACTTCACAGGCAGCTTTTTATATTGGCATTTGAGAAAAAATCATGGCACTGCTTTATTATGACCTTTTATCAGCCTAAAGTTTGACAACACTTTTTAAAAACAAAACTATCACTGAACAGTGTGTTGACAGTATAACATTAGACTGAAAATGAGTTTCTGTTGACACTTGAAATTTGTGTATAAACATTAAGCAAGGCATTACAAGTTGTCTATTCTTAAGGGGATAAATATTTATTTATAACCTAAGGTATCTTTCTTACACAAAATAACATATAATCATTTATACAGGCAATTCTCTATTCTGGAATAAGGCAGTTGTTACATTGTTCTGTTTGGAAAAAAAAAATCACTGTTATCTTCTTTAGTAGGTGGCATATGCAGGCTTAGAGTCTAGAACTTACCATTGCAGCTTCCAAGTAATGAATGCCAAAGATTCTGTGAGCTATTACTTACACTGATTCACTAGAGTATCCAAACTATCTCCAGTATTTTCACAATTCCTACTGCAAAAAAGGCATATTGTAAAATCAAACCCAAGTGCTCAAACACTAGCCCAAAGCAATTACCTCATTCGAAACTATAGGTTTAAAAAACATCTGAGCTCCATTCCAGTATGTGTCTATTGTACAGTAATTACATTTAAATAAATTTTTAGGACAAGTTGAGATAGTAATTGTCATTGCTGGAACTGGGTGTTGATAAGGAAGAAGCAGATGTGTCTGGCCCCTGTGTTCATCGGATAATGGGTGCTGATCTGTCATTTGTTACTGTGGGTCTGAGTTTCACCGTTGCAAAGGGGTTTTCTCCACTGAAAAGAAATGCATAAAGTTACTCGAAGGTTTGCTGCAATCCAACCCCAAATTTATTCATTCAGGTCCTCCATCCAAGCTGTCATCAAACAGTAAGTTATGGTTCCGAGACTCAGGGATTCTGTGCAACTCTTAGTTTAACTTGAATTCTTAAAACAAGGTTACAGATGAAGAATCACTTTTCAGTGATCCAGAAATGTGGGAAGTTAATGCCCAGTTACATCTGGACTTTTTTAAACAGCCCCCAGTCTTCAAAGATTTTTGCTTTTAACCCTCAGAGTCAGTTAAAGAAAGGTTTAAGTCCTGCTCCCTGTCAAACTACTGGAGAAACATGTTTTTCTGAGAAGGGCCTGTGTATTGTACTGCACTTGATGCCACCCTTGAGGAAAGTGCAACTAATTTTAGCCATATTGTTCTAGCACTGCCTGGGAAGGGTCAGAGAAATTAATGATAAACATCCTTATTTCCCCTTATAATCGATAAAATAACATAAGCCAATATAAAAATCAACACAGCTCAGTCAGAGTAAAAGTATTTTACCTTAGAAAGGGTGGTTTTATAATGCCATTCATGTCAGGTTTCTGTAAAAAAAAAAAAAAAAAGGCATTTACATGAATTTCTAGAAATATGCTACGGGTGATCTCGCTGTCCTGCCAAGGGAAGGAGACCCTGTCCTTAGTCTACATGGCTTTAACACTTCTAAGTGCTGTGCTGAACCAAAACCTGTCAGGCTTTCCATTCCAGGCACACTGTGTTCCAGGACCTCCTTCAGCAGGTCCTTAACTCATGCTTGGCTTGTGATTCCAATGAAATTGCTCAAGTACATCAGTTGTAAATAGACTTAGACCTTAGAATTAGGCCTAATTAGCCTAATTTTTTTTTTCTTAAAATTAAGAAAATTGAACAAATTCCTGAATTAAATCTTACTGAACACCAATCCTCCTCAAAGCTATTTCAACTACTTAGTCTTTTTTTTAATAGTTGATACTTTTGTGCATATTACTGTCTAGTGTAGCACAGCATGAATGATTTAACTGGCAAGAACCATTCCTCATCTTTCCTTCCTGAAATCCTGAGCTGCTTTTTCTGGGTATTCTGAAATAAAAATAAGATGCCTTGAATCATTTCCTGCTTCTGCATAGGAGGCCCAGTGAACAGACTGTTTTACACGTCTGTAAATCCTGTATGAGTGTACAAGCCAGCCCAGTGTAATGTTGGGCTTATTTCCAAAGCCTATAGAGGCGTGGGGGTTGAGGACTTGCACAGAAGCAGGAAAGACAAGGAAGTTCTGCAAGAATGACAATAAATAGTGGCTTTGGAACAAAACACTTGGTTGCAAGTGCAGCATCTCTCCTCTACAGCTGTCCTAAGATGGGGTCACAGCAGCTGCTGTGAGTTAGGAGGTGCCTCAACAAAAGTGGTCATTGTTCTATACTCCAGAATTTCAAATTTATTTTAATCTTGCTTTCCCTGTGGAAATTTAGATTATCAAAAAAGATATATTTGTTTTCCACTCCTAGGAGCTATCAGTTTCCATTCTGCCTTCCAAAGAGATTGTGCTGCTCTCATTAGAGCTCTGCCAACTGACTGATCTGCCGTTCCTCTTGGGTTTCTGGTTCAACAGGAATGTTAGTCCACAAGCCTTACATTTATTCCTAAACCCCCTGACCTAATGCCACAAACCAAAACAACCCTTAAGGTGACTGTTCCTGAGAATGGAGTGACCACAGCAGAACAGTGCCAGGATCCTGAGACCATTTCACACATTCTGTAATTCTTGTAAGCTCTTTACTCAGTCACCTGGTCCCAGGGCACAGAACTCTCCGTGCTGGACTGGCACCTTCCAAGGGCTTTGAACATAATTGCATTTGAAGGCCAAGTTGATCCTGCAGGTCCCAGCAGCAAGGCACAGGGGAAGGGAGCCACTGGATAAATTCTGACATTACACCATTACTAAGGCTCATGGCTTCTTCATTCAAAAATGAAAACCACAACTATGTCAAAATACAGATGCTGGTCATCAGAATCATTTTAGAAGTTCCCAGATATTTGTTTTGAAAGTAACTGAACACTGAGATTTAGGTCATATTTCTTGATAATCATTTCGTGCAGCAGAGAAGCTTCATTCCTCACAGAAAACACTGTCCCAGAAACACATCACTGCACAAGCTACACACTTCCTACACCACAAGGTTCATTACTGAGAAATAAAACCACTTACTTGAATGTGGATTCAAATATATATGCTAATATTAAACTGTTCTGGCTCCCCAAAAAAGTGCAAATCTTTTCCATAGGAATATTTATAAGGAAAAAAAAAAGATATCCCAAAACATGACTCATAGTGAAATGGGGTGAGATCTCTAACTGAGAGGAGCTTCACAATTTTCCAGCAACAACTTTCATTCTTTCTTTCCCATTTTTTGTTTGTAAAGTTGAGGTGACCTGTTCTTTTAAGAACTACCTACAAGTCTGTGATTTGATTACAAAAGCGATTGCTTTGAGAACACTCTATTCACTCAAGAAACAAAATTAATATAATTCCTTTCCCCCACTTTGTTAAAATTCTGTATTTCTCCATACTTCTGAAATGCAGATAATAGTTTAAAATGCATATGTTACTGTCAATTTATGTAATTTATGCCATGCTTGTCTTTCCCATGTTTTCTATTTTTTTCTAGAGTTCTAGAGTGATGTATTGGAAGTTAGTTACATTTTGGTTATTATTAAGCAAATGCTTCTATTCTTACTTATTTTAAACACAGTTTATTTTCTTTGCTTGCCAGTATAGCAAAAAACCCTTCTAATGCCCAACACCTCTAGGTAAGAAATGCTGTTCATGTACCCGACATCCTAAGAGTAGACTTAAACAGAACAGGAGAGGAGGTTTCTTTGAAGACAGACATTGTTTCCTCGTGCCTTTCCATTTCACACAATACCTTTATAAATTGCCATCCTTTGGACTCTTTCACCACTAATCAAGATGTGGTGTAACAAGCTTTCAGTTTCTGCTTTTTAAATTTCTTAGTTAGTTTTATTTCCACAAAGCACAAATTTACAAAGGCCACTTCAATTTCTACTGTACGATTCACCAGATTACTTAGAAAGCAGAAACTTCTGTCAGCAGGTCAACCCAAAACTTGTTTAGATGTTATATTGACAGACAAAATATTTTAGTCATACCAATAAATTATAAAACACATATTTTTAGCTACTGGCAGCCAATTGCATGATTCTTTGATTCCTGAAGTTTCCCATGGCACCGACTAATGGCACTTTGCATCTTACTTTGGTACAGTGTCTCAAAGCTTAGCAATGATAACCTTATTTTATATCATTAGGTTTTTTTGCCTTCAAAATGTGATCTCTGCTTCAAGAGGCTTTTTGGAGAAGGTCTCAAAAACATCACCCTTAGATACACATAAGCAAAATACTTAAACAAGCAGCAAGGAAAAAACTAGAAATTGCCTAATTTGTTTAGTCTTCATTTTGAATCAGTTTGAATGCTGCCTTGATAGCAGAAATACGAGCATTGTATAGCATTATCTGTTCATAAAAATGTATTTCCACTCAGCTGGAGCTTTGCTGAATCCAGCCAGGACAGCGACAGCTGCAAACCCAACACTCACTTTCGTGGGGTTCTTGAATACAGAAGCATACAGAAGTACACATCCTTATGCTGCTGTAAATCCCCTGTGCCCCACAGCTCTGAAACCACTGGAGATGATGGATTTGTACTGCTTTCTGTGAGAATTTCTTTTCAGGTTTGACAGATTGCATTGCTGAGAAGTTTTGCTGTATAGAGTAAGTCTCCTGCTACTGTCAATTATATCCCTGAACAATTCTTCTCCCTTCCTGCTAGGATGCATGGATTGAAATGCCAAAGCCCCGATGTTCCTGGAGACAGCTGGGTCAGAGGGCTGACAAGTCAAGCACAAGTAGGTCAGGTAGGAGAGTCCAGGGCCCATTTAAGAGCCCCTCTGAGCAGGGTGGAACATTCGGGTTCCCCACCCCGGGCACTCACCGCGCCTGCCTGCTCCGCTCTGTCCGCGGGAGTTTTCACAGCAGCACCTTTGGCAGGCTCCATCTGTCTGTCTGTCTGCGAAGCCCCCAGGTAGTCTGGTGGTGGGAGGACAACTTCCCCTTTCTCCACAAGGTTCACAGAACTAACACTTCGGATTGGTGCAGGGCTGCAAGACAGAGCCCAACAAATACCATTCTCAGAT
Organism: Eulacestoma nigropectus; assembly: GCA_013397775.1. Lineage (NCBI taxonomy): Eukaryota > Metazoa > Chordata > Aves > Passeriformes > Eulacestoma > Eulacestoma nigropectus. The sequence goes on from VZTE01000631.1 coordinate 773,780, forward strand.
GCCAGAGTCCATCTCTCACTGCTCTTTAGCACCAGGGAAGCACAGAAGTGCATGAGCTGGAAATTAATAATGGGGTACAGTGCCCTGGAGTCAGTGGGACTCTGAGTTAAAGCTACTTGGGTCTGTGTGGAACCATTAAAACACATTGACATAACTAAGGCATTGTACTATAGACTGTTAGAGTATTTACTGTACATGTTACAGTACCCTAAAGAAACCTTAAAGTACCTTACAGAACCTTAAAGAACATGAGCACAAAAATAGCATTTTAAACAAATGTTAGTGAAGATCTGGGCATTTCTGCAAGTGCCACCCAAAATGTTACCTTGGCACTGGGGCAAAGGCTTTTTCTACTGCTGATTCATCCAGTGGTCTGGTGTATGATGATGGAAACCATCCTTTTCTGTAATGGGAAATATTATATAAAATTGGAAAGATCTCTCAAAATACAACAGTGGACAAAACAATAGACTCAGAAAACAGATTGAACTTTTGAAGAAACCGATTCCTGATCATGCCAAATTAGTGTGTAAAACGAAATACATGCAGAGATTTTCCTTAGAGAGAGGCTCCAAGTCCCTAGTCAGTGACAGTCAGTAAAAAAGGTGGAAAACCATTTACTAATGTCTGCTAACATAAGCTGGTGAAACACACTTTTACTTCATGTTCAAGGTGGGTAATATATTGATTATCTTACAGTCTGGTTGTGTCATGCTCCCCATAAAGCCAGCCATCCTTTTCCTCAGCCACCAGCAGGGTGATGATATCCCCCTGGGCAAAGCTGAGCAACGTCTTGTTACTTCCAGCAGTGTGTGGGAAGATTGTCTTCACTTTTTGCCTTTTCATTATATTTAATCCTGTGGCAACAGAAGTTGAACGTGATAAACTGGCATCATCTGAATTCTCTGTCAAAAAAAGAAAAAAAAAAAAAAAAAAACAAAAACCAAACAAAAATTAGACACACATAGAAATAAATGCAATTAGTAATCTAAGAGGAAAAAAATAAAAGGAAAACTCAAGTGCAAATCGAGTTCTGAGACTTTGTACTTAGACACCTCTCACTGCCAATGTTTCTTATCACCATGAAGTTCTTAACTGCATGTGCCTTTATATGCACACACCCAGCATAATAAAATGGAACCAACAGGCATAAAAAGTTCTGTAAGTTTTAACTGGCTACTTTCTTCCTCTTTTGACATGCAAAGTACTAAACAATAACAGCTGTAAAAGGCCTTTGAAAATTTTCCCTTCTAAAAAAAATGGAATTGTGTATAAAATCCAGCTTTCACTTTCAAATGTGCCTCAGCACTCAGCTTCAGCATTGAGGAGACTTGCAGATACTTGGCACTTTCTAGACACCGTATGTTTATCAGAAAAAAAAATGAAGGAGGGCTTAAAACTGTATGTTATTTGACTATAGAAGGAAGAATTTTTTAAGGAAGAAATGCTGGAATTTCTACTACACATTGAAGAGTTCTGCATTTCTTATGCTGTGATCTAGGCCTAGTTCTGTCCTATATCAGAGAAAGTAAAAAAATCAGTATATTAGACACTTGGGAAGCAAATCTTATTAGGATTTTAAATTTCAGGAAAAGAACTACAAGACTGTGTTCATTTTGTCCCATGTGCATTCCTCCCTTACTGCTACATGCCCTTAAAGGAAACCAGAGTGAGGCTGTCAGAGTGTTTATGTTTGTTTGTGGGCACTGAAAGGCTCAGATGTATCCTTTTCAAAGTTATGGAATGCCTTCTGCTGATAACACTGGAAGCCATGAGAGCAGTTCAGTTGGGTTAATCAGTGACACACAGAAAGGGATTAAAACAGAAACTACTTATCCTGACCTTCATTTTACTGCAAACAGTTCTTTTATAACACACCTCTCTCCAGTTAGGTAAATGATATAAATCCTTTATAAAGGTAATTTCCTACTCCTCTACACATCCTGGAATTCACATCACTGTAGTAGTGGAGAAGCCCTGAGGTCATTCTGAACACTTCATTCACACTTCCCCAGTTTGCAGGGAAGGGACACTCACCTGTTGAGTGATTTATTTTTTCAGAAGGTGCTTTGGGAGCTGTTGCAGGATTGTTGAACATATCCACGAGTGGGCTCGTGTACGCCCGGCCCGTGGGAGCTGGGGGCACTTTGGATGCATTTTCTTGATGAGGATAAAAATCATTTCCAATCTGGAGTCACAAAAACAACAGCATCACAATACCAAGGAGACAGCAATAACTTTTTTGCCAGACTAAATTCTAGAGAGCAAGGCTTAAATATTCCTAAATGATACACATTTAAACATGACATCAAGCCCACTACTCCTACGGAATTGCTGATCAATGGTTTGTAAGAGGCTTGATAAACACTTGCTAGTGGGAAGGCTACAGTCGCCTTTTTTCTGCAAATAGCATGGTGATCTCCAGATTCTTCTTGTTCAGAACTTTACTATAATCATTTAGAAGTTCAACAACTGATGATGACACAATATGCAAACCAGGAGAAATGAGAATTTCACCAGTACTCCAATAAGCTAATAATCATGAAGGGAAGAAGGGAAGAAAAGAGAAAACAACATTTTGCCTAAGTTTATATTGAACTACTGAGTATGTAATTATTATTCCTTACAGACAACAATGCAGGAAATGGAATGGTTGGGATAAAAGTAGCCCTGAGGCTGAGCTCTGCAGGAGAAGCCCTGGGCACCCAGCTGAGAACTGAGCCTTGTTTGGACATGTGCTTCTCCCTTTTATACTGTGTATTTTACCCATGGCAGAGCTTCCGTTTAATGATTTTGGTTCCATACCCAATCGCAGTATATTCCATGGACTCCATCCCAAATGCTCAGGTCCAACAGAACCTCATGAAGCCACTCCACACCCACTGAAGAGAACCCACAACCACGAGGAACAACATACCAGGGTATTTCTCTTTACCATTGGCGAGGGCTGCGGCGTTCCCGACACCGGGGTGGAGCCAGGGGTCCTGATTTCATCTATCATCATCCTGACTTTTTCAGGCACTTTGGTGGCATCACTACAGATTTCCTCCCACCCAGGCAGCTTGGATTTTAGGAAGTCCGCACACTGCATCCAAGATAAAAGATGCTTGTCAAAGACAGGCTTCTGCATAAAATTGCACAAACCTACTGGTTACCTTTCATTATACCAAGATGTTTACACCAGCAAAATGGAAGCATTTTCTAAGATTCTTCTAAGGAATACCTCTTTGAAACAAACAAGGTGTTGTAAAAAGATGCTCTCTTTTGCAGATATTGGAAGTACCTGATCAGTCCATGTATTTTTTTCTTAATACATGATTTTTAAAAACTCACAGTAACCTTTGCTTTTTGCTACAATACATTTCATAGAATAGTGTATTGTAAACATTTCCTATGAACTGATCACAACACTTGTCTGGCACTTCAATCCTCCTTAGCTATTTCTGGCAGTCTGGTCTACATGCTGCAGCAAACACTCAACATCTCCTGTGTGCCTGGATTTCAGGAGTTTCATTTCTGTTCACGCTCACACCACTGACCTGAACGTGGTAGAAGTGCATGTGCTGGGTAAAGCTGCAGTGCTTGTCAACCAGAAAACAGAACCTTCTTTTCTCTTCAAGTAGAGCTTCTCTGCAGCCTTCTGCAATAAACCTCTGAATATCACTTTGTCGAGAGCTCACGGTTTCCAAATACTGAGGGAAAAAGGGGAAAAAAGAATCACATGGAGCCTCTGAGTTTCATTTGATGCTATATCCAATTAGTTAAGTGAACTCTAAAAGCCTTAGAAAAAGTTTTTGGAATGGCACGGTGGGATAGGGTGATTCTATTTCTAAGTCTCTCTCTTTTCCTGCACACATCTGACTTCCCTGATCTCATCAGGTAAATGTATATTGTCCCTACAGGCAATCAACAGCCTTTTTAGGGTTTGTGAGGGGGGTGTGTGTGGTGTGTGTTCAAATTAGACCAATGACCTTTGTCTGCTCCACTGCAGCTGCATTTATTCACACAAAGCTGTGATGAATCTCTACTTCATTTAGGAGGGGGGAGGAAATGAGTTACTAAAAAGCCTAAACTATATTTATCTGAGATTATGAGGATTCATGGCTAAACTGTGATTAAATGCTAATCCTTGAACTCTCAGACCCAGAACCTTAAAAAAACCCTCAACTATTATGAATGCAGGTTAAAAAGTAGGCAGGAAGAAATAGGAGCTACTGTTACCTATGTTTACTATACTATGTTTATATACAAAGCTTTATTTGCAAATTAAAATAGAAAGATAAGGAGAAAAAAATATATAAGCCAGCACGAAATACAAGTGTCATGCAAATAAAAATATCAATGGCAAGTATTTTCAGAGAGACACATGACAATGAGAATCTGATATACTGATTTAATTTAAAACAGTTTCTCTTCAGTGTCTTGCCATTTTGGATTTCACCTCAAGATGGCAATGCTGGATTAAGGGCAGTAGGAAAGGCAGCAACACAAGCTGGCACTGCCTACTTAGGGAAATTACTCTATAGCAAATTTCTACTGAATTGGCATAGTTTAGCTGGCTCCCTGTGTAAAGCTCTGCATAAAGGTGTAGTTACAGAGGTACTTCAAAAAAAATCAGTTATTTGTCATGGAAATGTAGGAACCAGAGCAGACGTCTCTGAATACGTACAGTGGAGCAGTGAGAGCTCAACTGCAGCTGCAGTACAAACTCTAGGAGTGCCTTTAATACAAACCAGCTTTGAGGAACCATTAACATTTTCTGTTGAGCAGTTCTCATACAGAGAAGGGAACAAGTAAGAGACCACGCACTGACCTCCATTTCTTTATGCTCGTACTTCGTTACATTTCGCGCTCCTTGGCTTTTCCTTCTGATTTTTTTCAGCTCAGCCTGAGACTTCTCTAAAGAATCCAGTTTGCTTCTGTGTTCAGTTTGGTACCTCTTTAAAGTTGCCTGCAATCAAAGCATTTACAACATCTCATAATGCACTCGGCCATGGAGCTGGGTAAGGGACTAAAAAGCATTACTGTGATCTCTGAGATCTCTCACACACCAAATGAGTTCAGCAACTGCTGCAGTTTTAAGGAGCTATGAAGTCATACAGGGGTTCCCTTTTTTAACTTAAATTAAGCATGAAAATTTTGGCCGTCTTTATATATCTAAAGTTCATTTCTATTACAGCTCATATCAATTAATTAAATCTTGGGAAACAATGCCTAAAAAAATTCTTTGACTAGCAATAGACAAATAAAATAGGAGTTTTAGAACTGAATGTACTTACAGTCATGTATTTTACGTCCAGGTCTGTTTTCTTCTCCAGTTCAGATATAATTTCCTTATGAAATTTTTTGAACTTTAAAAACAAATGAATTAAGGGTTATTAAAAACTGGCGAAAGTTATTTACAATTTCACAAGCAAAATGAATTAGAAGAAATAATTTAACTTACACTCTCCTCTAGACTGTCATTAAGTTTCTTGTGTGTTCTTGAGATTTCTACCAGAACTTGGCCTGTTGATAAACATACAACCATACTAGTTTCTTTCTTAGACTTCTGAAGTTAGTTAACAGAGAGCAGTAATAAAATACATTTAACTAATATACTCATTAATGGTTATATTTAAAAGGGATGGGAAATTTCTTGCTGTTGCTCATCACAGCAGCTGAAATAAATAATTCACTCTGGCCACAGACAAACCAAGCAGTTCATAAGTGACAGAAGAATAACTAATCATGCATTGTTATGCAAAAGGAACATGGAGTACCAGACAAAATAAATACTTCCTTCTCTCCAGAATAGCTCCTGTTGGTTTAGTAACAGCCTCTTTTTGTGCCAAGTCAGAGAACAGCACACAAGTTGTTACTACCCAAATAGCTGCTATCCATTTCTTAGTCTGAAAATTAAACTTCAATGTTTATTAAGTTACTGCACCTTCAGAGTCAACAAAGCAACCTTTCAGTTCCCTGGCAGCACACCTGCTGAAACAGACCCGATCCACACATGAATTCCCACCTGTACAGCATTAACCAACGGCCAGGGCAAAGCACATTCCTCAGCATCCTCACCACAGGCCCTGAATATCCCATTCTGCTCTGCTGTCTTCCAGCACAAACTTACACAGCTCACTCTGAACCGTGAGCAGCTGAAAGCTGAACTGTTCCATTTTGCTTTAGGAGGATATAGAGGAAACATCCCTCAATCTTTTGGGTGTGGTTGTATGTGCAAAGCAGTGTAAACTCTGGGCTGGTGCTGCCCTGCCTGCAGCGAGCCACATCACCCTGCCTGCTGCTGATGGCCACATCAGCCCCACTCCCTTCCGTGCCCTGGCACGGGCACACCGAGTGAGTGCCAGCCCTGTCTGGGACATTGCAACACACAGCAGATGGGGGAGCAGCTGGAAGGGCCCAGTTTGGTTTCACCCAAATCAGACCAGCCCAGTGTTACCAGCTCCCGACCAGGAGCTGCTACCAAAACTGGAAGTGCCGGGACCACGATCAGATCCACACACTGGGCTGCACGTGGAAGCCTTGACCAGAGGTGTGTTTTCCTGGCCCTCCTTTTGCATGGCAGGACTGGCAGGTTCAGTTCGACAGCTGGTTCCCTGGCATGCCTCCTCCAGTGATCCTTGTATCCCTCAATCTCCCTTGGAGCTGTCCCACCTGGATCTGCCACACAGGTACCTGCAGTTGTGCTGTCCTCGTGCACAGGCAGGGCTGCAGAGTGACCACAGCTCTGTAATTCCTGCACATCACTGGCACTCACTGCATGGGACTGTGTGTCCCTCCTGTTTGCCATCTTATGCAATTCTAGTTTCCTTTTTTCGAGTTGAAAAAGAAAGGATGCATTAACTGCTCAACACGCCACTCACTGCACGATGTTTTCTACCATCCATATTCTTTGAGAACCCCCTGAGTTAGTCAGCAAAGACTTAACATCTTAAAGTGCTTCAGATCCTTCAGCTGCTCAGAAAAGCTCCCAAAAGATGCTGATAATTAAAAAATTTGGCTCAATAAATGAATGACAGAACTCCTGATGAGAAGCTTCTCATCTTCTCCTTTCTCATCCAAGAAACACACAGACATTCAAGCCTGTCTCCCCATAGTGCAGGCTGGTGACTTGGTAACCTCACATAAGGCAGAAGCATTCCCATAGTGCCTGGATCTGTTACCACCTTTGTCCCTTCTGATTCGTCCTTCCCCAGTTGCATCATCTCAAAATCCTAGATTCTTTGAAATGAGAACCGTGTCTCCTGTGAAGCAATATGACACAGCAGATCTGCAACTAAGTCTTGTAAAATGTGGGTCTGCATTGTTGTTTATGGGGAAACATCAGGCAGTACAGGAAGAAACACACGTTCTCTCCTGGTGTTTCAGGAATCCCCTTCGTGCTCCAGTGCCCACCCCTACCTCTCTTTGCACAGCAGACTGCAGGACACTTTGAGGAAAGAATCACAATACAATGAGAACAGACAGCCCCTTGACCAGCAAGAAAAGGAATTCGCAGTCAGGATGGGAGTTGGCAGAGACAGAGGAGTGCTTTATTTTTTTTTTTAAATATGTATCGGTTTTCTGAGTTCTGTACAGCCCACAGAGTGCTGTGCTTTTTCTGTTCATATTTAAAGTTGCTGGTGACTTCAGCAATATAAATACTATGAGAAGTGAGAGATGCTATAGTAATTAGTTGCTCATGTGCAATAGAAAAGTAAATACAATTAATTACACAAACACTTGAAGTAACGGGGGTGAGCAGTGTTATTTTAAGGCTCCAGAAGTGAATGCACTTTAGTCCCTACTGTTTCTGTTTCACCAACTCAACTCAAAAGATACATTTTAGACTGTAATGGGCTTTTAAAGTTAGAAGAGTTTTGTGAATACTTATCTACAACTTAAAAAGGAAAATGTTGATAAAAGAAAGCAGGAAAAAAATACCGAGAAATACAAATAAAATTATAAAGTTTGTTTGGTTTTACATACACAGACTAGAAAACTGTTTGGGAAGTCACAGAAATTCAGGGCGAGAAGTGGAATGGCCCTCAATGTAATTACCCTCATAGATTTCTGTGCTTTTAAAACGAACTTATCCTCCCTCGGTGTAAAAACCCCACTCCGAGCAGCGGCTGCCAAGGCAGAGCACTGAGCTAATCCTTGGCAACGCCGCCGCAGCCACCGCCAGCGTTCCGAGCACGGACAGACATCCAACAACGCCGGGCATTGACTCAGCTCCCGAGGCTCCCACCCTGCCTCCCTGCCTGCCTGCCTCCATAAAACACCCATTCACCTGGGGCGGCGCGAGTGGAAAACCTGACGCGCACACGGGGTTATTTTTGTCTCGCGCTCGCTGCAGCCTTCCAGCCTTTCGGCTTTGGGTGCTTGCTCGGAAACAGGCTTTTTCATCTCTCTTACAAAAAAATACTGCCAAAACATGTCCTGAAGAGAACTTTGAAAACGACACTTCCTTCTAAATGGTTTGTGCTGGATTACTTTACGAGTTTATTTTAGAGCGTTCCAGAACACTTTTAAACAGTGTGTTTAGATGTCAGCGACTGTGTCCCTTAATTGCATTTTCTTTTCCTCTCAACCAGAGACTCCCTGTACTGTGCATCAGGCAAAAGTCATATTTATACTTATGTATGTATATACTTTATACTGGGATCTCCTCCCTGCCACCAGGAATCCACAGGCACTGCATGTACCGGCTCAGCCATTTCATCTCCTCTTTCAAAATGTTGATTCAAAACATGAAAAGAACCCATCCATAGTAACCACACTCCGATCAATTAAGATTTAAATTATAGATCAGATTCTGCACTTTGAATAAATAGAGAGCATTTTTGAAGGGAACATATACCATGTTTCCTTATTGCCAGTTTAAGATAATGAGTTAGTCACATTTAGATGGTTCTCCTGAATTAATTTATACAAGGAGACAAGTTTTTGTAGAAGACTAATCCAGGAAAGACAAAACAACCCCTAGCCTACAGGGAACAGTGTCCAAGTAGAATGGAAATCAACCAACTTCAATATAATACTTGAATTTTAATCACCATGGTGAATTATAGAATAGCTCTAAGAAAGACAGTGGATTACTCTGGATTAATAGCAGCATAACCTAAGGCCAGGCTCTTGCAAAAAGCTACAGAAAACTACTTAAGGTGAAGACAAACATGTATTTCTCACATCAATTAAAATATTCTGCTATATATTAAAGCTGCTCATGATCAGGTTTTATATATGAGAGCTCACAATACCTGATAACCAAATATTAACCTTGTCATCATTTATTGGCAAACCCCAAACCTGTCAAACATAATGACATGACCAGAGCACATAATAACAGGCCACTCAAGTCCAATTTGTGGCAGCCATCCTGTAAACTTGAACCAGTTTTAGGCATCATATTATGCAATGAATCAATAAACCCAAACCCCTGGTCTTGATGATAAACATAACTATTAAAACACTTGTCTTTCAAAGATACTTTTTTTCTGTTTTCCATCTCCCCACACCCTGAACATGAAATCTTTGTGACTAAATAAAGTAGGTGTACATTAAATATTCACACTTTGTTTTAGAAAACAAAAAAGTAGTTGTAGATGTTCACAGACACTTGCTCTGATATTTTGCTGTTACCTTAGGGAAGGGAAACAACAATCTCTTTCAGAAAGGGATTTTGGGGGAACATCTCAAATGTCTTAAATGACTTAAACATTTCTCATATGCAGTTCTTGAAACCATGTCTCATAATACAGCTATAACCTAATATAGGACCATGAACAGTAATTGTTCCATGGTAAATTTATTTCAGTTTCAAACAGATTCAGTGCACACACAGAAAGATCTTTTAAGCTGAAACTTCAGGAATTTGTGGGATACTTTTAAGCGTAACCAAGGCTGTTGGTTGTATCTATATTTTCTATGGAGAAAGTAATACCGACTAGAATTCCATTAATTAGATTGGTTTTGTTAAAAAAAACCAAAAAACAAAAAAACAAACCAACTCATGAGCCCAAAGGGTGCAACAGTCATTTCTCCATATACAGCATGCCCCAAGCAAGAAGATTTCCTTGAAAAGCTGTCTTCCCAGGAGATGAAAATCAAGGCAAGCAATTTCTATCAGAAATACTCATTGTAAGGCCAGAACTACTGCAGCAGTTACACTTCAACCTCACTGTTTGCACTGGCTGATTGTTCAGGTTATTTACCTTTTCACCTTGGGTTGACTGTTCTTGTGAAGTTTAGAAGAATTTGTTCAAGTTAGAAACAAAAATGGAACTCAATCAATAGAGTTCTGTCACAGAAACAAGTATCAACAGCTACCAACAAAATCACTTAAACTTTTAAAATACCAAATAGCTACATTAGAATCAATAAAAGTATTAATTGCATCATCTTGAAATATACTTCAATTTTTTGTTTTATTTAGAGGAGGTTGCTCTTGAAAAATTTCAAGTCTTGTAATAGTGAGACTTTCTTAGATGTCTGGGGACAGGCAAAATGCTTAATTATGTCACTCATTTACCTCCTGTTGTCCTGTTTTGTATTCAGGGCAGGTTGGTTAACTTTGTGTCTTAGAGATGAAGCCACATCATTATTTCTATTAACCAAGAGAATGAAAGGCTGAGTCAGAGCTGCACATGGAGACAGTACAGTCCAAGTGTGTTATTAGATGCTATTGCTGGCAAGGTGCTCATTCCTCCAAGTCACCCTCTGCCCAGAAAAAAGGCATTTATGGCATGGGAAAATTAGAAACAAAGTCCTTTGAAAACAGTAGCCCCCAGGAGGTAGTAAAATAGGAAGTTTCAAAGGAATACAGTATAACAAATAAACATGATTGAACAAAACACCTGCTAGGCTTCAAACATGTTAAATTTATCATTCTGTGATAGGAAGGATTTAACTGTGCAACAGATGCTTTAAAGAAACCAAAAAGCTTTAATGGAATTTAACATGAAGGAAGAAAATCATAAAGAAGGATAAAATAATGTAAAACTTGCCCAGCTCTAACTGCACTTCCCTTCTGATAGAGTTTGTCCAGACTGCTTTGACACACTCCCCCCATCTGTAGAATTAATAATAATATGCACATAAATCAACAGGACTAGGTCAAGTCTGCCTTTCCTTACTGCATGAGCGAACATGGAATAGGAAGTCAGGAGTAAATCTCCCTGTAGCTCATTTTACAAAATGGCATTGACACATGACCATTCAGTGCCATTTTGTGAAGGTGACTGCAGAAGGTGAAGGGGAGGAGAAAAATAAAAGAATAAAGCCTACAATCAAGAAAAGGGGAAGAGATTTTAAAACACAGTAAAGTGTTTTAAGTCCACTCTACATGCTAGATATAGTGCCCTGAGGCAGCTAGAACCATACATAAATAAAATAAAAATAGAAGCAAGGAGAACTTCACATTCTAAATGGCATTCTGAGATTAATTTTAAAATATGCAGAGTTCTCATTAAGGCTGTGAACAATGGAAATGTTTCTGCGATACAGCAAGCAAATAAGTTAGTTAATTTAAAACAGATTAAGGGTTAAGGGAAATGAATAATTACTTTACCGTCTCATTGATACGGAAGAGATAAACAGTCCTGCAAGATGCCTAAGTAGTCTTAAGTATCTTGCCTCCATGTCCAGACAAGACAAGTAAGCAATAAATAGGATTGTGCAGGACACTGTTGCTAATTTTGTGAATTGGGCGCTGCTGGTGTTTGAAGTGAGGAACTCCCAGTGCTCCACTTGCTCCTTCTCATAGGACTTCACTGCTGTGCTCCTCACACGGCTCCAGAGGGAAAATGTACTCTAGCCCATGCTGAGTTTTTATGTGTCTTTGACCACAATCAAATTTTCATCTGCTTCAAGTGAAGAAAACCCAAACAACAAACCAACCCAAAAAAGCCTAAAACTTCGGCCTCTGCTTTTATCCAGTCAAATTATTTCTTTCCAGCCATATCACAGCTGACACACTTGGCTAGGAGTCCACAGCTGCTTCACCCTGCACAGAGAACTTTCTAGGCACAACATGCATCTGTTGGACCAAAGGGGACTTCTGGCACTTTACTTTCACAGCAAATGCTGTACTTTAAGTTCTGTCCTTCCCAAATATTAGCTGTATTTTGCATTTTTCTGTACATATATAACCCACCCATACCAGTGCCTGTCTGTATCTCACTGACACACACTTGGCCATACTCTCTGGAACACTTCCCTCTCAGCAGGTTACACATTGCTCTCGGCACGGGGAGCAGAATCAAAGAATCCTCTTATCCAAAGATCCTTTCCCCATTTCATAATTAGACAAACAATGAAGGGATAGAACACAGTTCCCTTCTACTCTAGTAGCCTAGCACCTCTTAGGATATCATTTCCTTTTGTAGTCCAGGATCACACCTTTTTGTATAGACAGTACAGACACCTTTTTCTTGGCCTAAAACTTCATTGATGATCATGTGAAATAGCAAAGCACCACATAACAAAGGACTTTCCCAGTACAGAAACCAGAATTTCAATTACTTGAACTAAAACGATTATTTTTCTTTAAAACTTTGGGATATTTAAACATTAAAAGAGACAAAATACTCCTCAGCTCTTTATACTTAGAAAGTCCATGCTTGTTTATAAGCTGCAGTCAGTTAAACCCAAGGATCAATTTGCTTTTTAAATATACTTTACTAAAATTAATGCCAAATTAACTTAAAATTAAGTTCTTTCAGCTGGACACAGGTGATTTTAGAAAGTACTACACAAATCACACCATGCTATGAAGTGGGCAATGCACTGCTAATCCATTAGCTATTCCCACACAAGGCCAGACAAGAGCGAATACTTATGAGATTAACAAGACCATTACGATTTCCAGTTACTCTGAGTTTGTTCTGGGGGTGATGCTCCTATTTTCCTGTCTTAAATGGAACAAAAGCATTAGCTCACATTGTATTCTAAAGAGGAATGTGACTTTACTGCAGATTCAGCAAAGTTCAGTCTGCAGTCTAGTTCCCCCATTTCTCCCAAGATATTTTGATCTCTTAGTCAAAAAAATTCAGAGATTAGAATTTTTTTAAATGTACTATATCATTGAACAGATGTTAATTAACGTGAAATATTCAGCTTGTCTCAGATGATTGGCAAGCACAGAAACTACATTTTAATGTTAAAAAAAGGAAAGGAAAAGCATATGCCATGTAAATAAAGCATGAAAAATTACAAACTTGTTTTCCCACCTGTTACTCCATTACTAATAAATATAAAGTCTGCTGCAGGCATTTTTTTTTTTTTTAACCCAAACATATAAACCCACAATATATTAAGGTTTGTGTGTCAGAGACTCATCTTTCATAGGGCCTTGGAAGCCCTGTATAACCACAGCTTTTCATACCTGAGCTGCACTGGTGTGCGGTGACTCGCAATCTTCTCACAAGTCAGGTGAAAAGAAAATAAGCTACAATACAGCCACAAGCCTGAACTTGCCTGGATGAAACCCTGCTGGTTTTAGGCAGATTAGTTAAGGAAGATCATACAAGAGAGCTAATCTCTGTTTTACAGCAGGACTGGAACAAACAAATCATGCTAACCAGCAAAAACTGAAGTTTTTATGGGTTTCCAGTACCAGAGAGGGTAAATATTTAAGTCATCATTATAAATGTTACATGAAATTCAAGAACCCACAAGGAATCATTGCAACTTTCATTACAGCATTTTGCAACTGCCACTGAGTTTCACAGTCTTAGCAGTGTCCAAAAAAACCCCAAACCAAAAAAACCCACACCCAAATTGAGTTGAAAGTTTTGATAAAAGTCTCTTTCTCAGAAGTCCAAGACAATTGGTTTTGGTTCCCTGCCCTGCCCCTGGGACTGTTAGTGACATCTACAATGGATACTGGATTATTTTTTTGTTGAGAAATAATTCAGCAGGAAGAGCTGATTGTACAGACTAAATATAGTTAGACTTTCACTAGAGGATTTACAAGCTACTTACAAATATGATGCTATTTTCTTCACAAAGTTGTCATTTACTTTCCATTTTTTTCTCTCACTGAGAGCACAATCAAGTACATTTTCTCGACACTGGCTCTCAGGCTTATTTCACCTGGGGCTGGTGGTGAGGAAAGGCTGTGATTGCTCAGCATCCTGAGCTTAGGGATGTGAGAGAGAACAACCTCCTGCCCTGAAGGGGCCCCTGGTGATGGTACCGTGTTTGGGTGGGTTCAGAACTGGGGCGAGCACACTTCTGTGTGCACACAGAGGGCCAGGAATTACTCTTGCCTAGCCAGACCTAGCCACGACCTGGGAAACATTGCATGGACACACAGGTGAGGTCCAGGGCGTCCTTCCCAAGCTTCCCACTGCAAGATGAAAGATGCGTGTGAGGCTCATGTGAAATTGAGGTGTTCCAGTACAGTGAGAAATTCTTTAAGGATTCCCTTCACTATTTTCTCAGGCCTTCGAGGCACAGCACGAAGACACCAAGCCTCACTCACTGCAGGTGTTTTGAATATGTATTTTTCCCTGGAAGGTGTGTGCTCACCAGTACCATCACGGGTTTCTGTGCTGCAGCCCCGAGTCACAGCACCAGCAGGTGCTCCCACAGCTGCAGGTGCCAAGACACCTGTGCTGGTGCCATCACCCCACACTGCATCAGCCACCCTGAGCAGGTCAGGGCTACAGACTGCAGGAGCCTTATTCCTTATCTTATCACTGACTAAAAACAGGAGAATCAGCTTCAGTTTATAGGGTGCTGTAAGGCTGGGGCAGGTGGGGAATAAAGTATTAAAACTGACTGAAAAATATAACCTAATATCTAACTTAACATGAAAAAATAGCTGGAAAAATATCACTGAAATCCTGTGAATATCTGTCTTCTTTCCTTCCCCGGTGTTACTGTAATTGATCCCAAATGCCTTGTGTATTTTCATAGTCTGTTTCCTCCCATCAGCCATTTCTAGAACCAGAAAATTTGTAACTTATCTGGATGTCTTCAGAACAAAATTTACAACAATGTAACTGTACACAGAACAAACTTGGTTTGGGTAGCTCTGTAAGAACAAACTGCAGTATCCATTTTTAGACACATTCTTTATGCTCAGTAGCAAACCCACCTCTTGTTCACTGTGTTTCTTGAAAGTATAATTTTTGATTTATATCTTATCAGGGAAATATTATAGAACTTACACCCCAGACTGGCTCTCCTTCCACCTTTCTTATAGCAGACTGGAGGTCTACATAGCACAACCCCAGAATGTTACTATCAAAGTGGAAGATACTAAACCTTATTCCTGTAAAAACCCACAAATACTTTGTATTTCCCTTTCAAGGCAGCTCTCTGTGTAGTTTCCTTTTATAGCACAGGGACGGAGTGGCTTCTTCAAATGAAATTCCATTATAAATATAGTAGAAGACTCTTTTATTAATGCTCCATAGGAAAAGCTGGCCTGATTCTAACTACTTAAACTGCAGCCTCTAAGCTGCTTTCCCAGAAGTTTCCACCAGATGAGGTGCTAAAGATTCTGTAGTTGCTGGCACACTTCACTTTTCTTTCTCTCCAACACGCTCTGTTCCAAAGGCAGCACATTGATTCTACAGAGATGACACGGGTGCAGTAAGGTGGACAAGATGACAGAGCTCTCCTCTTCAGCTGAAATGAGCCGGGGAAGGGAAGCGTGCAAGGTGTCACCTTTCTAAGTGAAACAGGATTCCAGCTGACAGGGTCAATGTATATGTGTTAAAGTAAGCCAACAACTCTCCCCCTTCCCTTCTTTTTTTAAATGGAAGTAGAGCTAACAGCATTCATCCTAAACCATGGAATTTTCTGTTTTTCTGCTTGGTTTTCTCACTAGTGAGAGGGACACGAGTGCTGTATCTCAGAATTAACAACGGAGAGCTATAGTTCTGAAAAGTACCCAATCAAGTGGCAATTTTGCTTACTAAACAGGAAGAACATAAACAGTTTTGAATAATAAATACATGCAAGATAATCTTTTAAAAAGAAAGTACTGCTTTAGATTATGGTCTGATCAGAAATTTTTTAGCAAGTAGATATGTCCTTTTTAGCAACATTAGAATTTTCCAATTTGGTTCTAAAATTTTTTCTGTATGAGTTGACCACTTAAAGCTCGCAGTTTCTGACACAGAAATTCTCTCATTTCTGGAAATAATGAGGAGGAAGAAAAGCCCACAGGGTTTCTCTTAGTTGCAAAGCTGAAATAAAGTGGTTATCACTAAAAAAAAAATCACAACTCTACAGATTGAACCTCACACTGCTGATTCTATTAGTATTAAATGTACATGATTATCAAATGGTTAACTGTTAGTTTGCTCTACAAAAAGCTAGAAAACAGTTACCAAAGGATCTCTGTGAACCTGTTAGATGTTACTCAAGAATCCTAACTTACAAACTTGACAGAGATTCATAAGAAATGCCAACTCTTGGATAAACTGCAGGTCTGTTCATCAACCATCACTAGTTTATTCTGACTGATGGTTTATCAGCCTTGACTCAAACTAGCATGCAGTTACCCCAATACAGGCATTTGCCTACTTGCAGAGGAGTATAAAGGCTCACAAAAGAAGGAAACATGGATATAGAGAACCCCTGCCCCGTTATTCACATCACAGAATTCCTGCAATCAATCAATTACTATGTAAAATAAAGTGGTATTACTATACCACAAGATTTTGTATTTGACAAAACATGACAAAGCTGTGGAGACCTTTAAAATTACACCACTTGATGGGCAAAAGTGTTTGGTGAATGTGTTCGAATCCTGTATTTTAAGCTGAAGAACAGTCTGTTCTTTTGTGCTTGAGAGGAACATCAACTTCAGGGCTCACCCTCTGTTGGGAAACAATTCCACTTCCTCTGTGCACCATGAGAAGCTTTGGGGTTTTCTCCCCACCTCTCTCTATCTTGTGACTGCCACAACAAAGAGCAACCTTTTAGTTCAAGACTTGCTTCTCTAGATCATTTGTAGTGGTTTCTAACCAAAAAAATTCTTCTGAAAGGACCCCAAATTTTCCCAAATTTTTACATTTTAGACTGCAGATGAGCATAAGCTCTTGCATACCTGTTTCCAATTAAGTTTTGACACAATGCAACTATAAAACCCAAGCCTGTAAACCAGAGTATTCTTTAAATAAATTATCAATCTTGGTTAGATTAGGGAAGAGACTTCTGTCTCCTCTGATTGTCCTATTAACATACTGATCTTCTTCAATTTAGTTCCATTGATCAAGACCATGCAATATAATGTTTTTCTTTCTTCTTCTATTTTGACAAGCAATTAATAGTTTACACTCCTTAGTTCTTAAACAACAAGCTCTGGGTACAGACCCATAGTGTAATTGTGCTCTAGATACTGTTGCTACACAACAAACTAAGTGGGACTTTACACCCACAATATAAAATGAGATGTAGCTACAATAGCTGGCAGGGCTGGAGAAGATAGTTGGGAAGATATGAGAAGCAGTATTCCATAGGCAAGCAGGAAATAACTTCCCGATTCTTTGTGCAAGTGAAGGCTACAGAGACAGCCCGTGTTTCTAGAGGAGATTTTATTTAAATTATAAGCACTAAAAATTGACATGACAGAGCCTCACAAGCCTTTTGTGTTTTGGGCAAGACAAAACCAATTAGCAACACGTGAAAGTTACTATTTTAACACCGTGGTGAAGTGTCTAAGTGAAATTGGTTTTAGTGCATTATTGAAACACAGTGTTTTATTGTGCTGGTGTGGTATGCTGAAATTTGAATAGTATGAAAGCTTAACATTTTTAAACATGCAGTTTCTTGTTTTCTATCTTTTCTTCTTAGAGGGATTTCCAAAAAGTGCCTAGGAAAAAAGGTATGCAAATTCCATATTGCAGAATAGCTTGAACCACGTAAATTCAGGTTCTGTTCTTTAAATGCTCATAGCCAAGTCTGAGGGACTACAAGCTCAGAAATTTAGGGAAATACGAAATTAGAAAGAATGTTGACACAATCAACTCATCCCTTATTCATAGGCATTGTGTTATGACTGCAGTACTTTCTTCTACTTCCTCAATTTGCTTAAATTATTCTGTATTAAAATGATTCAGAGAGCTTCAACCAGACTTGAAAGATAGAGCTACTTAGTACAAAAGCTCTGAATCAGCTGGAATATCCAGATTTCCTTTTCATTCCTGTTTCCCTCTTCTGCTCCAATCTCATTCAACAGAAGAAAGCATTTTCTGGCTTGATTTTTACTTGATTATTTTCCCCATGACTTCTCCAGCCTCTCTGCTTTCTACCCCCTACTTAAAAAAAATCTCCTTTATTTCTAGTGCAATCCTCTACCCTGCAGTGGGGCTGGTGTCCATTTTACTGTCTCATCTCAGAAGTTCACGTTCCATGTTTCCTTATGAGAAGGAAGGATTGGCTGTGGGTTTGATACAAATCTTTACCTCACATTGGCACTGAATGGACTCTAGGTCACCCAGCAGGTTGGGTTTGAACTGTGAAACCACCTCTAATTTGGCAGAGATAACTGAAGTATTATGCATGATAGAGCTGCTAGTGGTCAATCACTCATCTTTTGGCAAGTCTAAGGGAACTCATGGATGAGACAATTGCACAGGGGGCTGCAGCAACTCCCCTGGAGTTACAGGGCCCACGAATGGGCAAAGTTTGATCTGTCCTTACACACCCCATACTGCTCAGGATGCACTGCAACATTATTAAAATACAGAAGTGTACAGTAAATGCTTTTCTTTTTAAGCAGATACTTTTAGAGACACCTGGGTGTATCATATTTCTTTGGCAAATAGTCTAATATTGTAGCCCAGCTTCAGAAGTTGTAAGACTTTTTCTTGAAAATGCAAATGATCTGTCACAGACTCCTCACCCCATTATCATGCCTTTTCCAGCATTCATTGACTTTCCTTATCTCTAAATTAAGTATTCCATCAGAGAGTATGTTGGAAGAAATCCAGAGTTACTGTTTGCCTTAAGAAGAATAGATTTTTCTGCAGTAACAGTTAAAGCAGAAGGTGAACAGAAAGCAGGGAAAAAGGCTGTGTTTTCTCAATATGGTGTATCTTGAGAAAGTTTTATAATTGCAGGATGGAATTCATAGTTAAACAAAAATATGTTTTCAATCACAATTCTGTATTGTCCCAAATAACAGGGAAAACCAGTTATTTGCAGAAGTCAGCAGAAGATTACCCAATAATAATAATATTTCCAAACAAGCAGAAAATGTACCCCAGTGACAAGTCATAAATCAGTTGCTTCCACACATCTGACCAACTGCTTGATTGCAAGAACTGTAATTGTGCATTTTCTGCTATTTCATAAGACTCTGCATAGCCATTTCTTTTAACTGTTGTTCTGTAGCTTGACAGCAGCAGCTCTGCTTTCAGTAAACAGCCTGCAGAGCAAACAGAGGGAGCTGCTCGCTGGGACTGTTTGCTCTGCCCTGTTTGCTGTTCCGCCGCTCCCAGCCCTCGGCACGGACGTTAACACTCACCCACAAGTGGTTTCAGAACAAACCATAAAAATGTAGGCAGCCACACAGAAACCAGTGGCCACCTTTCAAGAGGAGTCTGTCCCCTCAATTCTACTTCTCCAGAGCTACGAAAAAAAAAATTGCTAAACCCATCCTTTGTAATCAGCTGAATTAACAAAATACTTTGAGTTACAGGAGGAGATGCAAGTTACATCACTGGAAGAGTCCTACATGGCCCAAAATCAAAAGTTCAGAGGCAAGACATGTCATCAAGTTATTTTTGTCAAAAAGCAAATGAAGGCATTAAGCAAATGTTTCTTCTTTTCAGTACAGTTCCCAGTTCTTTGTTTTGCAGTGACATGAGGATATTTTACCAGAGATACTACAAATATTTTGTACTCCTCTGCCCAGTGTTGCAATTACACTGCTCAACCTACAAAAGTGAAGTTGTCAAGGTCAAGTGCTGTTGCTGATCTTTCAAATATTCAGAAATTATTTTCAGGAGAGTACAGAACTTGAAGTGGATTTCTATTAATGTAAAATTAATCCATCTTTGAGTCTACAGTTCCTCTTTCAAAAGCTCAAGTAGAAAATAAATATAAATGCACCTGAGAATTTTTAGTGATCCACTTGATCAAAAGTAGTGAAGTAAAACTGAACCCTTGACAATGACACTCAACCAGAAAATTGTTTTAGTTCTAAAACTGCTGTTGTACACTAGGACCACTCATACCAATATTCTGTTGCAAAAGTATTTCAACCTTCACCTCGGCATTAAAAATCAAGGTACATACTTTTTTGTATTTATTTTAGAATTCTATGAGCTTAAAAATACATGCTGTTGAATGCATAGGCAGATATGTATTCACAAAAGGAGGGTAAAAAAAAGGTAATTTTGTCAAAACATTGTAAGTGTCTTGAGAAATAATATGCCTTAAAGGCATCTAACCCCATCCACCTGTGTTATATAAGAGTAGAACATACTTTTACTGATCCTTATCTACTTCACATTTGTTCTGTGAACTGCCAGCAGGAAAGCAAAAATAAAGTTTATATTTTGAAGTAATTAAAAAAAATTAGTTTTCACTTACCTAATTCTTTAGAAACTGGAGAATCTGCTGATATGTCCCCAATCTTTGCAAGGCTATCATAATATGCTCTTCCAGCCACTACCATAACTGAGGGTGAGTGAAAAAAAACACAACTGTTAAAAAAAAATCAAAATATCTTCCATTTTTTGTAATCTGTGATCCTATGAAATCTTGTCATCCAGAGCACCGAGTAAGAGAGGGGTATGTGGCAACAAGGAAAGCCTTCTGCCAGAGAAAGTTACACCAAGTCCCTGTGCTCCCTGCTGATCTGTGAAACCAGGAAACAAGGACAGAACACCAGGATATATTAATGAAGTTTCAGCCTGTTATTTAGCTCCAACTGCCCTGCCTACCCAGGGGCAACCAGCTTCTGGTGGGAAGGCTTAGCCATAGGCCATTGGTCAGGACATTACCAAACTCCTTGGTACAGAGAGAACTGTTGGATAAACCCAAACTGCAATCCCAAAGAAGTGCTGAGGTCTCTTGTATTGACCAGCCAGACCAGTGACCAGGGAAATGGCCACTGGCCACCACACCATGGACCTGCAGTTGCCCCAAGGAGATGTGGAGCCTCTCAAAAACAAATCATCAGTTCCCTCTAAAGTTGGCTGTTACAGGAACCAATAAGCTCTCACTGTACACCACGAAGGTTTCAGTTATTCCCAGTTAATCATTTCTGATTTAAACAGCAAAGCCAGTTTCGCTGGAGCGAACAGGGAAACGTCGGGATTGAAGCTGCAGGGAGGCCAGTGGGGAGAAACATCTTACACAGGGAATAGATCTACAGTGCCTGCCTTGCATCTTCAGTGTCTAGAACTGATCTGCACACCACAGAGGAAAGAAATAACAAGGACAAAGTGGCAAGCTTTAATGTGAAAAATAACTTATTGAAGTTATTCGTCATAATTTTTTTGTAGTAGTACATTCTTGACCTAAAGTGAAAGTCAAGCAGAGCCTCACTGTTGACTTTAGAATACTTTTTTTCCTGAGAGGAATATAATTACCAATTACGGGTCTGTATTTTATAGTTTTTACTAGTAAGGTGACATCTTTGGTTACATAACAGTATATTCACTGAGAAGTCTGAAAATTTTCCAAATCAAACCAAGATTCTCTTTGAGGCTCTGTTGCATTAGAAAGGGTGATTTCTGTCTAAGCTCTGTCTCATAGGTGTTCTGTACCCAAACTTTCTGAGCAGAAGAATTATACTGGTGCTGCTGATGGAGCAGTGTGCCACCTGTACAAGAGGATTTGATGCCAGTCCAACTCCTCCTATCTGTGTTTTCTCAAGACAGCCCCAAGCCGCTCTTTTCTCCTAATGCAAGCACTAAAAAAGGAAGGAAATGTGTGATTTTCCCTGTGCTAACCAAGCTAAATCAAGAACCTCGCTTGTATAGTCCCTTCACCAGTACTATGGCTTATAAATTACTTCTGCAGAAAGGGAGGGTTTTTTGACCTTTTGTCCTTAAAATGTAGAAAAATACATTGTAAACATGTCTGGAGTTCTCATACGTTTTATGTTCTTTGTCAGCCTACTCCGACCTTTTTAGAAAGCTGCAAAGTGTCTGTTTAGCAACAGAGTATTTACTCCTTGTAACAGTCTATTTACAGCACTCAGAAGTGATGGTGAAAAGATTACAAATTTATGAGAGTCCAAAGATGACTTTGCAACAGTTGTTGCAACACTGTAAATACTCATTCGAAATTAAGCATTCATGCTAGATATGCCTTATCAGCCAGGCTTAAAGGCAAAATGTAACATACCAACAGCAAAGTGTGTGAAGAGCAGAACCCTCAGAAACTGGTATAGAAATATTTCAAATGAATATGAAAACACCTGTTATTACTGCTGGTACTACCTGTAATTCCTACGGTCAGGTACTAGGTAACCACATGTTAATCCATCAAGTTATGCACTACCACAAATAAGTCAACATTTCCCTATTTTCATCTCCAGCAGGCTTTGGTTTTATCTTTTTCTCAAGCCAGGTCTAAAATTTGCATGAAGAGAGATTTCAGTGTCTGCTTGGCTATGCACTACCTCTGCAGGATCCCATTTCTCAGAGGACTGCATTACACGGAGGGGAAGGATGTGCCATAGGCTTGAGCGAGGCAAAACTAGAGAGATTTTACATGGCTTTAATATGGTATCAAGCAGTTTGACAAGTCTGCACGGTGCAATGGAGCAGGCTCTGACAGGTCCCACAGTGCAGGCTCTGGGAGCCTGGAGCCCCGTCCTGGAAAGCCCTTCTTGGATTGTTTCTGTGAGGTCAATAATGGAAGTAGGCAATCATATTCTAAAAAGGTGGAGAAACTGGGTCCTTAGATCCAAATTTATTCATTCTGATTTTGACTCCATAAAAATGATACCATCAGGGTGAGTATGGACAACAACAACAAATCAATCCACTCCTGCAACTCGTACTGATTCCTGTTGTTCAGGACACAGGGTTGCTTAGGTAGTGACGTGTGTAGGTGAGCAGGAACACATCTGAGAATGTGAAATATCTCTGGAAGGTATTTTCAGAGAGAAAAAAAAATAACACCTAATTTACATAAATTTGGTTTTTTTTCATTTATTATTCCGATGTGGGTTACTTAAACCCACTTTCAGTTTATTTTGCAGGAGCTCTGTGCCTAAGTGTTTGTGATGCAACCTCTCCAGGACAGTGGAAAAAACCCAGAAGACTGGAGAGAAGGTACATATATTTGTGTATTTGTGCTTCTTAGCTGGGGGTTTTTTTTCCTCTTAATTAAACACATCCAAAGTTCAACTTGGGAATTAAGCCTATATACACAACCAATACGTATATTTAAATGAGAATTAAACATTCTTTCTAAACGTAGCACCTAGAAAACTTACCATTAACAGCTTTTTCATAATTCTTCCCCAGATTTATTAAATTCCTCAGTCCAGGATTGAACTGTTCCATAACATTCTAGTGAAAGAAAACAACATTTGTGTTATAACCAAGGCAATTCCACAGTGGCTGTAAGTATTCACCTCAGTGTCACTCAAGTCTAGTTTAAAGTTTCATATGTACAGCAAACAGCTGAGAAGTCCATGGATAGATGAAAATTGGAAGATTTGAAGGACACAGGAAAACAAAGGATGGAAGGGAGAAGAAACTGAGCCTTTAAGATCAACAAATGGGAAAAAAAAAAGGTTAAACTATTGCAACAGGGGTAAAAAGGGATCTGGCTGTTTATAATACAAAAGGATGTCAAGTGTGTGATCAAAGTTTGTACAAAACCAGCTTTTATGGTAGGTGATGTTGGAATGAGAGAAAACCCTTTATCCACTAATTGTTTTATAAACTCAGACAACAACAACTTTCTGACAATGGTTCAAGATTTGAGGTCTACATTTAAAAAATGCTAGAAAAGAAAAGAAGAAAAATTTCACCAGATCTCTGGTTCATATTCTTTGTATTTTCTGTGTTACAGATGCATTTAGGGAAGTTAGTTATTTTGAGGTTTTTTGCTGGGTTTTTTGTTTGTTTGAAAATTGTGCAAAGCCATGGTTCTTTCAGAAAGAAAATTAAAATGATGACCTTATTTAAATAGAAGGGGGAAAAAAAATCCACTGCAGCTGCTTTCACTGTTAAATACAATTACTGGCTGAAACAACCAGAATCTGAAACCCAGCAGCTCCAGGCAGGACTGCTCTCATTCCTAGCAAATTCTACAACCTGCAGATTCTAGACTCTCTTTCCCCAGAATCTTCCTAACAAAACTATAGCTATGACATTGCTCTGTGAAATTATATTGTCATGAAAAGAAGATCATGAGATAGCTGTAGACACCGTTCTGTTATTCTTACTGTTTTTATGGCAATACTTTTATGACACAACTCACTACTGTTCACATGGCAGAGCTGTCAAGTTCAAGGAATTCAAAACAGATGCTTTCTGTTTACAAGAAATACAAGACTCAAGACAAGGGAAATACTACCAAGCTTTTGTCTGTTGTACTACTAACAAAATGAAAATATTTATGTTTAGTAAACAGGTGGACCCAAAAAGAACAGCAATACCATCACATTTGTCTGATTTTCAGGCAAGGTAATACAGACAGAAGTTTATTATTTTTCAAAGACAGCACTATACCTGAATTCTGCTCAACATAAAAAGTGAAGGATTAACTCCAATAATACTTTAACAGTCATATCAAGTAAAAATACAGTTATTTTTAAAACATATAAACGATTAGACTCCAATACTAGTGTAGTATAAATTACATCAAAACCAGCCACAGAACAACAATACCTGGCCTCACTGCCTTTGTGTACAAATTAAATGCAACTGGGATTGTTTTCTGGTCTTTCCCATTAAACTCTCACCCACCCAAATGCAATTCCTGCAAACAAACCAGCTATTGTCCCCAGGCCCTTGATTTGTGTTAACTCACAAACCACATCCAGAAATCATTTGGGAAAGTGTGTTTCAGGTTGGGCCAACAATGCCAAGGGCTATTCTAACAACTTAACAGGATGGATATTCAGGCTCTGGTGTCTGGGAACATCCCTCCTCCTGCCCCAGCTCTTTAATTTGCTCCTGTCAGGGTTGCTGCTGTGCCTGTTGCTCTCCTCGTTGCTGAGGCACTCTGAGACACTTGTTCCAAGGAGCAAGTTGTTTCTTCCTATTCCAACTTTTTGCCATTTCTTCCCAGCTGTTTACTAAAGACGATGTCTGTTGACTTATACGGAGTCAGTGAATCACAAGGAGAAAAAAAAAGATGAATTAGGGGATTGTTTTAGGATAAAGAGTCCTGTATTTTCAAGGATATGGGGAAGAAAAGATGTACCATGATGGTGTGCATCCATGGCAGGGAAGAATCCCAATGCCACCTTGAATTGCCATTCTATACTGAGAATAATCTTGAAAGATTCTGCCTATGCTAATCCTGTTCCTCAAAACAAAAAATTACAGAGTAAAACCTCTTATTGCCACCCACCCCAAAATTCTAAGACTAACATGATAACTATTGGCCTTGAAGTACTGATTTTTGGAATGACTGTCTTAAGCATTCAGGGGTAAAGATTCCAGTTTTCCTGACATCTTCTAATTCAGATTTCAAGCAAAAACCAGTGATTGCACGTGTGTCAGTTGTTTTCATTCAGGAGGAAGTGAACAAACCCCAATAAAACTGCTCTCAGCAGCTCCCCTCTCTGAAGCCAGGCCCCACAGCTCCTGTTTTTCACTAGACCTCTTGATCCGTAGCAGGTATTCATGTACAGCAGACACAGACCATGCTCTGGAGACACAGCAGGTCCACTGGAGCACAGGGAACTCGGAAGAAGAGCTCCAGGACATCACATCTGCTCAGGGTACACATAAAACCGCTGGGAAAGGTGAAGAAACAATTTACAGCCAGTGCCTGCAGCAGCTGGAAGGAGCACAACTGATGGATCTCTCCTCCATCAGCCCAGGCAGTCTCTGGAAGTGTTTCAGGCTTTGCCCTGTCACAGTGGTTGATTGTTAGCAGAACCAGTCCCTGGACGTGAACGCCCGAGAAACGGCGAAAACCTCTGCAATGGAAATTCCCCTTTGGAGTCTGCTCGGTTTAACACAGTTTGGTTTAAGGGTGTTAGCTGATCCTCACAGCACTGGGCAAGGCTCATCTCAATCAAGGGTTTGTGTTCGACAGAAAAGCTTAACTCTCCCTGACCCCCCTGCCACGTCTCCAAGCTGTCACAGGCAACTCCCTCTTCAGAATGAGCTATAGATTTGATATTGCCAAGACATTTCAGAGCAGTTAAAATTATTGTGGTACTTTATTCAGCTTCAGAAGTTATAGGGGACAAGAGCAATTCAAATCAATTTGTACAGCTACTTTTCCTTACCACGTCTTACAGTTTTATAGGTTCTCTTACTTTTTAGTCCAAGGAAAAGGTCACAAAAATGCGTGGGACTGAACACCAGTGCAAAATTTCAAGTCATACAATAAAGCCAGATCTCAAAACTTCTCAAAAAGGAGGACAGAGGAACAAAGAAAAATTTCTGATCAGGAGAACAATTAATTTAAAATTGTCAAAAGTCTCAGAAAATAACAGTATTTTTATCTGCCCTGGTGTACAAGGACATGGAAATAAAACCTTTGTCTTAATCCAAATAAACATCACAAAGTGAGAAAGAGCTTGGGAGAGATAAAGTGGTTCACAACACATCATTTGCCTGGACAGTGAGGCACACAAACAGGGCCTTCTAATTGTCAATCGTGTGTCCTATATTCTGGTGACACACTACCTCTCATGAACAGAATAATTAACGAGAAGAGGAGGCACATGATCAGATCCTACAGCTTTCTATTATTTAGGATGAATGGAAATAAAGGGAAACATTTTCAAAACAGGCAACTGGAAACACATTTATGCAGAGACCTTCAGAGTTGGCAAAAGCGACCTTCCAAGGAAAAAAAGCATAAGAGAAACCTATTCTGGTCGTTTGAGTCATTAAATCCTCAAAGAATCTGTCATAAGAGGTACTGTGTTCCTTTCACCACATGAAACCAGTGTGAGTTATCCAGCCTGGTAGCATGGAGCTGGCTGGAGAGGAAGAAGCCCCGAATTTCCAGTGTTGTGTGGGGGTATTGTATCCTCCCCAGTTCCTGATAGTCACATAAACAACGCTGATCTTCAAAACAAATGACAGCCATTGTAAAAGTGCCTTCCTGTGAATGCTCAGCTTTGCTTTTTACTTAAAGACACACCTCAGTGAACAATAGCTCAGCAGGTATGAACACAACTGAACAATGCATAGGCTCCCTGCAGTTTCAAGTTTACATCCTGCAGGCACTCTTGCAAGAGTGAGTAACAACGTATTTGGGTAGAATTCCGAAATTATAAAAGCACCAGAGAAAAGTAGATCTTGATGTCTATCATCACTCCCATTACCACCACTATAGCTATTCACAGCTAAGCTTTGTATAGCTACTAGGGATTTCGTTTAAATTGTTATTTCTCAATCTGAAAATGGGTAAAGTTTTTTAAAGTCTTTCGTGTTGCCACACTGTGTCTGAGACCCCCCTTGAGAAGATTCAAAAAGGAAATAAATACTGTGCTCTACTGTACTTGAAGCATTTTGTACATTAGTGCATTTCATCTCCTCCTTTAGCTTCTGAAATCCACAATACAGTTTTCAGAAAGGCACAGTTGAGCCCTCAACACATCTCATGTTAAGGTATCTCATTTATAAGTTAGCTTAATATTATTTTAAAACAGGTTTAACAGAATGGAAAAGAATAAATCAAGATGCCAGTGTTTATTCAAAAAGACTAATCCTTATGACTAATTATTAGTCGTCTTGATGGAACATTTCTTGTTTAAGAGAAACTTTAATACATCATCCATCAGTGTGATTCAAATACAAACCTTTTCAGGTTATGAACACATGCCCAAGGATAGACCTCAAGCAGGCATAACTCTAAATAAGGGCAGAAGAGATAATTAAGGAAGGACTGGATTTTACACACACACAAACTCCAAAGGCTCCTCTTCCCCCAAGTTAGATCTACATTGCAGGGATGCAAAGCAACAGCCTGACTGCAGTATGAGCTGGGACCATAGGCGAATTTGAATTTTGATACCTAAGTGCAGTAGTTTAATATAATTGTGAGTCTTTTTAAAATACAGAAACATGGAATGTGGGACTTTAAACTGAATTTATCAGATATATTTCTGTGATATAAACTGAATTTATCAGATATATTTCTGTGATAAAACAATACAGCCTACCAAAATAATTCTCAATGCCTCTGGGGAGAACGAAGGGTTTTTTGCAGGGGAAGGTGTTTTGTTTTATTTTAATTATGCTTTGGTTGGTAATCAAAATTTCTAGGTAAGATTCACTTGGATACAGAGAGATACCTCGTTTAAATCCAAGATTAGCAACACCAATCATGCCATTACCAAGAGCTCCAGAAACCTCACACTACAGGAACGCTCTGTGAGCCGCCTGCCCAGCGCTTGGCCCATCCAGGCAGAAGGACAGGTCTGTACCTCAGCACCTTCCTGTTTTGTCCCCTTTCCCCTGCACTCTGTGTCTCAGCCGGATGCCAAGCAGCTTTTCCCCCATTTACAGAAAACCTGCACAGGCTGCAGGGACACAACAACACCTAACAACCTTCCCGGGGTGAGCAAGGGACCATCTGTGCGTGAGGGGGTCCCACAGTGTCCCCCCACAGGGTCCCACGTCCCCACAGGGAAGTGCCAGGGCAGGGCAGTGTCATACCAGGGAAGCTCTCAGCAGCTCCTTGGCAAAAGGGAGGCTGTGGCCCTCTTTAGTCACAGGCTCCCACACCCTTGGGCTTCATTGTGCACGTGCCATTCCTATCATGCGTTAAAGTGATTCTTCAGGTCTTACATAAAGGGTAAATGCCAGCCCTGACTTTTGTGTGTGCACACATATTTGTGAATTGTGCTGTTTATTCAGTCAGGTTGGCTAAAAAACATTGAGGTATTCACTTTCTGGTGTTGTTGCCAACAGAAAGGAAGAACAAGATAAAAATAAAACGGCATTACTCAGCCACCTGATGACTTCTGCAAATATATTTTGAAGCTTTGTATAACACAGGTTACTATGTATTTAATAAATCCAGTGGATTAGCACTGTAAGAAAGAAAAAAAAACCACACACAACAACACCCACTCCCCCCCAAAACAGCAGGCCAGCAAGGTATTCAATTTAATTTTCTATTATTTTTCCAGGTCACCCAAAACTTGATTTTTTTTTTTTTTTGAGAAGTCTAAAGCCTGTATTTGGTCCTGCAGCACAGATGCCATCACTGCACTACACTGAATTGGTTTCCCCAGACCAAGCCTTTCTTCTTAGAGGCAGAAGCACAAGCACTGCTCTGGATTTCACCCATCCCAGCACGGTGTTTGGGGCAGTGCACTGCTGGGACGGCACAGGCAAGGGCAGAAATGCCATGAGCACTGCTGAACAAAGGAGAGCAGCACACTCTCCACGCAGGCTGGAGCACAGCACAAAGAGGTGTTCATTTGTTTTAGATGGTGGAGCTGTGATTACAGTCCCAGCCAGTGCTGAATACACAGGCTCCTGCTCTCTGCCCCTAAAGGGCAACCAACTGTTTTCAAGATTTCAACTTTGGTGTAGAAATAACTGCTTTAAAGTGGACCCTGAATCCATTCTCTATCTAAAGCAGCCTTTATATCTTATCTGGATAAAGTTTCAATTTTTAATGAGGGCAGGGCAGGAGGGTTTCCAGGCCTGTGAGTACGAGCTATGTGACGCAACATGCCAGACCTCTCAAAATACCTACAGAGACATTTCATCACACTGTCAACATTAACTTTGTGTTACTTTGTGTTTTTGCTGGTTATTTCAATCTTAAAGGTCCCTTTGAATCAGTCTAGAAAACAAAACTAAAGGGGAAACTTTCCCAAGAAATAAGAACTGAATAACAGGGAAGGTTTTGCTATTTAGAGGTCTGTAATTCCTTTAAAGCCTATTTTAAATTATATCCATTAAAACACACAGGAGATCTTCTCCCCTCTCCTCTGTGAAACTGTTTTGACTGCACCCTGGAAGTCAATAGACAGAGTAGAGCATTCCTTGTTGGCACAGCCCTGAACAGTCAACTTCCCAGGTTTCTCCTCTGTGAGCCTGTATTTACAGGGTGCTCTTCTGAGAGGGAAATTTATGTTTGCTTATGGCCTTGCCACAAATGAATGTAACTGATACCAAAAAGCACCGGACTATTTAAGATTATCTGCTCTGGTTCTAGAGGACAAAATTTATAGCCAGATAATCTCATTTTTTTCAGTAGTTTTGCATGAATTTGATATCGAAGTCCAAAGAAAGTAAACAGCAAATACAACATGACCCCAATATAACTGGACTACTTAAAGGGAGGGGTGAAATTGACTTTAGTGTCGAAGAACAACAAAAGTAACACCAAAATTCACTCCTAGTAAATGTTTTTGGAAACCTTTAAATGCTGATGACAACATCTTCAGAAATATGAAAACATTTGATAATAAACCAGAGAAATTTAGTAAATAGCAAAATAGAACAATCCATCAGAAAGCTTTCCTTAGGGCTCAAAGCTGCAAGTGCAGTGCAGCTGTAAGTTAAATTTGCAAATGCGTTCAATCATGCAAATTTGAGCGCTCTCTCTGGTACAACACACTGTACAGAATGAGGATTACCGTTCCAACTACGAATTACTTCACTACCTAACCAAAAATACGATTCTCAAGGGAATTTTGCCCAATTAGAATTGCTGTGTTTTGGAAGAATTGTGTTTATAGGGAGAAGGAGTTCAGAAAAAGTGTCTGGTGCCCATAAGCGAAATATTTTTAACTCTACAAATAACGAGGCATTTTGGAAAGTTTAAAAGCCTCCCAACATGAACTGAACTACCCACAGCGGTCGGTGCTTTGAGGTGCACCATCATAAATCTGATTATCAGCTCGGGACCCTGGCAAGCAACTTAATTCAGCCTTAAACCATTTTTAGGCTCTGGCCCGCATGAAGAAACGGTTCAAGCAGAGGACCACAACCACCGGGATCTCCAAACCACCTTATCACCAAAACACACCGATGGAATTAGGGCTGGCTGTTGAACCGAGCCTGCTGGAGAGGCACCAGCCGGTCTGGAAGCCGCCTTGTCCCGGGGGTGCCGCGGCCGTGCCCGCCCGGGGGCTGCGGCGGGGAGGGGGAGCGGCCGGACACACCGGGGCGGGCGGGATCACTCCCGGGGAGGGAAGCGGAGAGGGGGGAAAAAAGGAAAAGGAAGAAAAAAAAAGAAAACAAAAAACAACAAACAAGAAAAGAAGAAGAAAAGGAAAGAGGAAAAA